>VYZM01016680.1:120813-165651 GCA_013398915.1 Dromas ardeola | reverse complement strand
GATCAGCACCTCCTGCTCCACGTCCCCTCCTCAGGAAGCTGCAGAGAGCAATGGGGTCTCCCCTCAGTGTCCTTTCCTCCAAACTAGACAAACCCAAAGTCCTCAGCCGCTTGTCTTAGGACATCCCTTCCATATGCATCCTTATTAAAAAAGAAGAAAAAGAGCAGTTACCAGCAGTTTGCTGGTAAGTGTCAAACTGGAAGGGCTTTGCAGATCCACCTTCAAGGGATGTATCACGGTCTAGTTGCCATTTCAAATTTCTGTTAATAATTTGGTCAAAGGACTGGGGGGAATGCTATTTAATTTGTGGGGCCAGATCACAAGAACCTTGACAGCAAGGATTAGAAGTTCAGCACAATCTGTCAAACTGGAGAGAAGATCTGAAATCCATGAGATAAAATTTGATAAAAGACAGGTGTAACACTTTGCACGTCAGAAGGTGAAGTAAAATTCCCAATGCCAAGCTAGCTGCATGGAATTAAAGACCTTGTGAGCATGTGATCTATGATTTTTTTATGAATGGAAAATAACTGCCTGAGCAGTACTTCAGAAAAGCATCTGGGGATTGTAGAGGAACATGGACCAAATGTGAGCTGTCAGTGTGATCTTGCTGTAAAAATCAAGACAGGGCTCAGAGGTGCACTCACAGCATTTTTGTCTGTCCTCTAGCTAGTGTTCCTGAAAAGGGAAAAGAAAAAGAAACTGTGATTCAGGAGGAAGCCTGTAAAATTTGTCCTCTTGTCTCCATTAAATACAAAATTTCCCTCCTCCCAAGATCAGAAGATGCTGGAATTTTTTTAGGCTAACAGAGTTTGGACTTAAGTAAACTAAGGATGTTATCACATCTCTCCAATCCTGTGAAATAAAATTACATGAAATCCTATGAAGTAAATCATTTGCACAATACAAACAAATGCAAACGTGCATCTTTAACAGCACAAATATTTAATTAGTCACAGGAACAGCACACCGATGCCGTTTGAAGGACACTGTCCTGTGGACTACTTGAGTCAAAACCAAACAGTCCTTATTGAAGGAATTGCCTCAGCTGAAGATTCTGGTCTCCCTGCAGGAATTTCTGTCCTATGCAAAACTTGATGCTAACTGAACAAAAATGTTCCCTTCTCTCTTCAGAACCCATAGGGAGGATAACAGCTTGTGCTGTGTACAGGAATTGCAGTAATACTGTGGCAATTTTGCATTTTGGGCAAAAAGTGCATTGCAAGCCCACTACCATCTGGCTTATTTGGCTGACCATGAAGAATTTGCCTCTTTTGATGAGAGTAATAAACCTTAAAAAAACCCACAACCTCCTTTGTAGAAGCTGCAGAAGAGCAAGATGCAGATCTGTGTTTTGGAGTGGGGGGAGAATTATGAATTGGCACTTTCCTTGAGAATCAGACCTGAGAGGCTTTTAGGCATGGTGCAGGAGCCGTAGGATGTTATCAGTCACATCACCTGTCCCACTGGTTGATATTACTCTGATACCAGCTCCAGGAGACATATGATGTGAGCATCTTGGATCTGTTTTTTACTTGTGATATGGTCTACCACATCTTAGGTAGGCTCTGGGTGAAAAATCCGGGGTGACATTTAGGTTAATCTCTGGCTGAAGTAAACTTTGAGTTCTGGTTGGCTGTTGTCAGACGTAGGTCAACCTGGAAATGCACCCACTCCAGATTTAGCGGATGAGGCATTTCAGTTAAAATTTATGAGCCTCTTTAAGCTCCCAACCCATTCAAAATTCCTGCATTGCTTCCCCTTTTCTAACGTGAAGCCATGATCCGACATCGGCAGCATCAGTTAGAACTTCTTCCCTGGCAAACCGAGAGAAGGACAGCAACAAATATTCAGAACAGAAAACTGTTTTGGGTGTTGCATCAGCCAATCTGTTGTGTAAACATTTCTGCTCCAGCCAAGCGGAGATGTGTCTGCTGAGGTCAGCTCTGAGTTCAGTCCTCAGTGTGCCATCATGGGATGGCAAAAACCATTCAGGGCACCTCCCAAAATCCTCTTGTCTTTCAAGGAGGCAAGGGCCTTTACTTGGCTCTCCCTTGTTGCCACAAGAGGGCTCTGGGAGAGCAGCCCAGCAGCCCTCAACAAGCAAATGTCTCCTCCACTATGGACCTTTAAACTAAGCCACACGATTGCAAAAGCCTGTGGAAAGGCAGCTGAGACTAAGTTGGCTAGGAGTAATATGTTGGCAAGGGTCTGGAATAGTCCACCAATGTAAAACCTGCTATGTGTCCACAGAGCCACTTTTTTGTCAGGAAAACAGAAGAACCGGAGTGGCTTGAGTCAGACGGAGGCGTCAAACAGGTGTTAGTGCCTGCAAGCAGGGGCTTTGTGCAGGAAACCTAGAAGAAACCATCCAGAGTGAAGACCCTGTCTTCTTAGCCCTGATGCTGTTTGTCCTGCAGCAGGTTGACTGCAGGTCTCCACTTCCACACCTGAGCCATGGCCTGGAAATCTTATGTTCACAGCCCAGACAGCAAGGTCACTGCTGGGCTTTGACTGTTCTGATGCCTTTTCTGCTAGAGGCTGATTTCAGAGAGCAGCCAAATCACAGACCGATATCTGGCCGAACTGGACATCACGCCAGGACAATATGCTGAATTGTGACTTAGGCACCCATGGAGAAGCAGCTTACACTGAGGTGACAGTAGGATGGGCTATGGCACAAGGAAAAATATACACCAGATGCCGTTTTAGCGGTATGTGTTTGGGAGAGAGAAATATATCTTTTATTTCCCAAACTTCCTGCTCCAAAATTAGCAGAAGGTTTGTTTAGATAAGTGGTTTAAAGCATACACATGTACCTCTTCTTGCTGTTTCTTGAACACATCAGAAGATGTAATGAGGTACTAAATTTGGCACTTAGGTGGAGTATTGAAATTGAAGACAACAAGGCCATTTTCTCCCTTCTCCCCATTGTAATTTAGTTCAATTCACTTATTCTATAGTAATTTAAGTAAATGGCTGGGAAATTATGAGCTCTTTGCTGCACACCATGTTGTGATGATGAATTAATTCAGTTTTTTCTTAAATGTCACAGATGGTTACAAATGCGAGCCCAGAATGAAGTGGACTCACTTACTAGAGACGTAGGCTGGAAGGGAGAGGAGGAATTCCCCTCATAGTGAAAGTTCTTCTTCACTCAGCAGACTTAAATTATTCTCAAACCCTTTAAGCAGATGTATTTGAGGGAAATACCAACCAAATAGGATGATGTAACCAAAGATGACTGTGGATGCAGAGCTGTGTAAGAAAAGGTCTTCTGCAATGCCCCAAACTAGTATCATGAATAAAGCCATAGGATGAGGGCAGGGGGAAGACGGAGGGAGTCTTGCACACAAGACATGCTATTGTCTAGATCTGGATCTTAAGACATCAGAAGGTGTTTGGGGGAGCAGAGGGACAGACCATGTCTCAGGAGTGGCATCTCAGGAAGATCAGCAACAGAATGAGACCTCTTTCAATTGCAGTGGAAGTTGATGGGAAGCTTTCCATTGAGTAACACTGCTTGTTTTGTTGTCTATTGAATAAAACCAGCAAGGTGGAAGGACGCCAGACTCATGACTCAGAAAACTAACACCAAAATCACCATCTGTTCTGGAGCTGGGACCTTCCCCTTCAGCAGGATGGCCTCTGAGATGCCTTGTTAAGGGGCAGGGTGGTGAGAAGAAGGGACAGGTTTAAGTCTTCAGCATTTCAGCATCCTGTGTCATTCTGAGAGCTGTGTTAAATTGCTCCCTTCTCTCTTCTCTGAGGTTTTCCTGTGGCTAATTAATTACAGAGAGAATTCAGAGGCCTTTGTGGGTAGTTTGTCAACTTTGTGCTATGAGTCAAGAGGAGTGCACCTCAACAAGGCCTGGAATGTGGGCTGGGCTCCATGAGGCATTCCCAAATTTGGCAGTTTATCTGGATTTGTCTGGTACGTTTTGCATCCTCTCTGTATGGCCTGTACATCTCGCTTTCGAGGGAGAACGTGGCATCGAGCATGCATCAAGCAAAGACAGTGGTGGCAGCCATCGTGGAGTCCCAGGAACCTTGAATTGTTTCTGCATTCACCAAATCAATGCAATATTGCAACGTCTTTCCTCTGGCTTGCCCTTGATATAATAAAGAGCAGGAATGCACAGAGAAAACCAGGATGCGATTCTTCCTTTCCTATTTTATATACAATAACAACAGTGACAAGAATATGAAAATGCAGACTTGACAGAAATATTCTCCTTCCTTCCTATTAAGCAAGAGACTGAAGGGATAACTGAGCATAAACATCCCTTTGATGTCCAGACTTCACTGTTAAGCCCAAACCTATACAAAATATTAGCCCAGGAAAAGCCATGTCCTTCCAAAAAACTGGGGCATTTTTTGGCATGACATGGGTTCATCTTCTTACCATCTGTTTAGAGCCCACTTCTCCAGGAAGAGTTTCCTCCTGCCTCTTCATATTCTCATGGCTCGGGCTCGTGGCATTACTGCTGTGGAAATTCAAAATACTCGGTGTTCAGCTTGCAGAGGTTTGATCATAACTCGCCAAGTATCCCCTGGGGAGAGGCAGTCTTATTTGAAGAACCTCAGGTCTGTGGGCAAGCTCAGGTTGTTTCAGCAGGAACTGGTCTTATTTGTGGTTTATTATTATGCAGTGAGCTGGAAGAAATGATGGGTGACTTCAGTGACCAGTCATACAGCCCAAATAACAAATGCACTGGCACTCAGATGAAGGTGAGGATCCACTGGCTGATACACATGTAACAGATACTGGGCTGGAGAAAAAAATAAGTTTATAGGTAGTTCACAAGCAATAAACTGTCAAAATTATGCCAAAAAGAATTCAATAAGCCTTATTCTTCGTCACCTTGATTACTTGAATGGTGCGGCCTATGTTACATGCGTTTGCCCTCTGCCCTGCTTATACCACTGCATAAATCCAGCTATGTGAAACAGCCTTTAAAAAGGAAGGAAAAAGATTCATAGGAAATGGAAATGAAAAGCCTGCGTGTGAAGGAAAGAAGGATGTTTAAGGATCAGTTGTAGGGCTTCAGGAGTAATTGTCATTTGGGGCCTTCTGTAATTTCTGTGCTGTATATTGCAATCTTTTATCTGTGAGTGTTTTGGATGTGTTCCCATGTTATGATTGTCGGTCTTGGACCTCAAAATCACAAACAGGAAAAAGAGGTGATAATGGGAGGACCTTAGGCTTGAAACAAGAAAGAAATTGAGCTTGTTTGCACCAGCTGTCGGCTTCCAGGCTACCAGAGTCACATGGATTCAGCCAAACCCTGACCAGCTCTCTCAGCAGACTTCAGTTGACAGTCACAACTGATTTGAGTTACTTGTGGCTGTACTGCTAGCACACAGCAGGGCTCAAGTAAAATCCCAGTTCTCTGTATCCTCTTAGCTGCCCTTTCCCAAGGCCTGAGCCTCCTCATGGGAAGGCAGAACTTTTTGATGGGAAGGCAAGTCTTTTCCAGGCTTGACTCATGGTGGGATCCTGAAGTCTGCAAGAGAGATCCCCTCACTTAAAAGTGCAAGTGTGACAGTCACTGGGGGAACAGGAGAATAAGACTTGGGCTAAAACACCAGCAAGACCTGGTGACACCAATGGGCACCGAATGGTGGCTGTTATTTGAATGTACGAGTACAGAAGCTCATGTCTGAACCTTGAACCTACCACCCAGTTTCCTTCAAGGATGATTTTCAAAAGCCTTTGAATTGAATGGAATTGTCAGAGGGCCATTTCAGCAATGTGGCCTCATATTTTTAGATGCTTTTCCTAAGCTGCCAAGAAGACGGGATGGGAACTTGAATGTGTAAACAACCCATATGTTAGGGGAAGGCTGTGAACATGTGTTGGGCTTACTTTCCTGGGGCATAATTATTACAGATACTTAAGTAGCAGAGTGGTTGCACAATACCTTAATTACTATGTTTAGATGAAGACTGTTCAATGTAGGAGTCATACTCTGTGGCTCTACTTTCTCTTCAAGGTGTAATTTGAACAGTCGTTGCTGAGATGCATGGGTGGCCAGCATGCACTGAAGTTTTCTGTATGGTTCATACAGTTCATAAATGGGTATTCTTCACCCCACCTTTCAAGGCGCAGCAATTTGTGAGCTCGTGGTCTCTTGTGTAAAAGGTGCCAATCCTTTGAAGTAGAAAGAAGGCAGATTAAGATCCATGTGCAATGGGGACGTGGTGATTCCTCTTACCTTTTGGTTGTTTCCACTTTTTATCTGAAACATATGTGCATCTGCACACACTTGTACTACCAAGTCTGATTGGTATCCAAATTGTTAGGGAAGCAGAAGGAAATTTTCAGATGAATCTGAGCAAAATTCTGGGATGGTGCACTACAAATACATCTAGTACCTGGTGGTACACCTGAGTCCACTGTTTGTTTTTCCTTTGAAAACCTGAATGAAAATGAAAGAAAAAGAGAGAGAAAGAAAAGAGGTGGCTTCACTGTCACATAAACTGCACGATGCAGACCTAGGAGTGGGGGTCATTCTACCTAGCTGCAGGGGTCTGCAGTCTAAAGTTGCTGCTTGGTGCCAACATAACTAATGGTGAGAAGGGGGCATTGTAGGAAGTCATGTCTGTAAATTCTTCCCTCTGTTCAGGGACTTGCCTCACCCCAACAGCAAGCCTGTTTATAGGGGAGGAGTTTACAGTCCTTGTGCTTTCTCATCACAATCTTTGGTAAAATTAAATGCACCAAGGGTGCAGAAACATCTGAGGACGCTGGAAGAGGGTATCTGAAAATGGAAGACTGTCAGATAGTTTCTCACTTCTCAACCTTGAAGAGAAATTGGACAGAGCTGTGTCATGGGAGACAAGGAATCTGGGGAGGGGGATCAGTGGACAAAAAAGAATGCAAATAAGCTGTGGCCAACATTTCCTAATAGAGATATGAATGACTAGAGGACCTGTATTGGACCTCAAGGGCTTCTTCCAGCTTCTCTCAGTCACGTCAGTGCTGTCAGCCACAAGCAGACTCACTCAGCCATCTCTTAGGTTCATTCAAAGGAGCTTAACACCTACCATTTTGTTGCTGTCTCTGGAGCCAGTCCATGCTCAGTATCCCAAAACGGGCTATTTCTTAGACCATAGATAGTTTAGGAGTGCTTCCCTTTGGGACGCCTCACTGGGAACATGTTTTCTGGATCCTACCGCATGGCATAGGCCTAAACTAAACATTAGTGTCTCACCTCATCTCATGCTGGGAGCTCAGCTGGCTCTTCCCCAGCTATTTCTTTCTAGCTGAACGAATAAACAAAGCCACCCAGTTTAAATGCCTGTGTTACAATTTTTATCTGAGCAAGAGAACATTTCCCAGTAGCTATAGCCACGTGCACAAGAGTAAGGACCTGTGGCAATTAGCAAGTATGGGGAGAGAATATTGGGTCATGTTGAGGCAGGTTTTTCAGTAATTGTATAGGGGCAACAATTAGAAGAGGCAGGAGACTCATTAGATACGCTAATCCCCCAGAGTAGGCAGTGGATTGCAGAATAGCCATACAGTCCAAATGATTGCTCATAGCTCATGGTGTGCCTGAAATGAAAAAACCTCGCCCTCTTCTGAGAGGCAACTTGTATGGGTGCACATCAGTGATGGGGGAAGCAGTGTGGGATCTCTGCTGCTTCTAGTCATAGCCCTCAGCTTCTGCAAAGCAAAGGGATCCTGGTGCAAAGGCTGCCATCAGTACTTCATTGATGATTTCATTTGTTCCTCTTCCCCTCATCCCCTAGCCCCCAGATCTTTGCTCTGTGGTGACATTCACAAACTGCAGTGCTGGCGGCTCTCACAAGCAGGGCAGATGCAGTCAGCTAGGATGTGGGGAGAAGCACATGATGTACAAGGAGATGCTTGAGGGAGCTGTGTATGCTCAGCCTGGAGAAGAGAAAGATGTGTGTGTACGGGGGAATCTAGCTGCTGTCTGCCTCGCCGAATGGGGGACTGCAGGGAAGATAGAGTCAGACTCTTCTCCATGCTTAACAAGGACAACTTCTTCAGCTTCTCTCCTCATGTGCCATTTGCTCTAGGCCCTGACCATCTTGGTGGTGCCTGATGGACTTGCTCCAGTTTATTCATACCTATCTTCCACTGAAGGAACTCAAAACTGGACATAGCCCTTCAGATGCAGCCTCATCAGTGTGAAGCAGAGAGGAATAATAATTTCTCTCATTCTGCTGGCTGTGCTTTTGCTAATGTTATACCGAGATGCAATTGGGCTTCACCTCTGTGGAGGCACACTGCTGACTCATGTTCAGCTTCTTGTCCACCAGGACCCTCAGACCCTTTTCTGCAGAGCCATTTCCCAGTCAGCCAGCCCCCAGCCTGTCCTGGTGCCTGGGGTGGCTTCATCCTGGGTGCAGGAGTCTGCACTTGCCTTGGTTAAGCTTCACAAGATTCCTTCTGGCACAGTACTCCAGCCCATTGCAGTCCCTCTGAATGACAGCCTTCCCAGCCTGCCAGCGTATCCACTGCTCCCCCCAGTTTGGTGTCATCCTTGAAATTGGAGAGAGCATGCTCAGTCTCATAAATCCAGCTGATGAACAAGATGGTTTATGTATTGCCAGCCCCTAAAAACTCTTGAGATCTAAAAGAGCTAATAAATGCCTTTAGAACAAACTCTAGTTTTTGCACAAAGTGGGAAAGAAATTTCTATCTTCTGGAGATATTTTACATAAAATGCTGAGATTTGGTCAGAGCCATAGGATCCTGGGGCCTCAGGGTTTCAGAGGTTGCAGGAAATACCATGAGACCTCATTACATGTTAACACTTAAGCTTATGGTTTAACTACATGCCTTTTGGTGTTTTGTAGTTTTATAGTCACCTGTTCTTTGTGGGCTTACTATATATCCCTAATATATTGCACATGGGCTACAGGGATGTGCAGTAGGGTCACAGGAAGGTGAAAGTTGTTTACTACGCCTCTGCCCTGCCCAGAACTGGTTCCTGTCATTTCCACTGGACGGGCTGTTTTTTTTTCTCCATGGAAGAGCTCTCTGGGAAGAGTCAGTGCTGCTGTTTTAAAGCTCCATTTCTCTGGGATCTTTTCTCTCTTATTGTCCTGAAAGAGGCTAATATCACCAATGGGCCTGTCTGTATCCCTCTGCAAGAGCAAGCTGCTGGTTCATCATGAAGCCAATGAGGGGTATGCTACCAAGGACACTCCAAAAGGAATTGTCTTTGCATGTCCTGAGATAGACTTTGTCAGTGCCTGAGGCAGTGGCCGCAATCAGGACTGACACACAAAAAAGGCAAGCAGAACTAGTGCTTGAAAGAAAGATGTGAAACACACCTTGCTTGAACGCTGGTGATTGACCATAGCGAAGTATGGAGGATGATGCTGCATCTATGGATGCTAGCAAGCTTTCCAAGTACCTGGCTGGTGTATCTTGCTCAGAGTTAAACAGACCGTCAAGTCTGGAGTCAGGAAGGAATTTAAAGTCAAATTGGCTAGCAAAAGCAGGGTTGAGTTAGTTTTTGTTTTGCCTTCTGTTCCAGGGACACATGGGAATTTCACTTACCAAATTCCTCTCCCTTGCAGGCATCAAGGACATTGGCAATAACCTTCAGCTCTCTTGCTGTCTTCCTAGAGTAGGAATTTTTGTTGCAAGTTTTTTTTGGTAGAGAATCCTAGGCTTGCTTAAGAGTATTAGAGTTGCTCTATAGCTCATGGAGCACAACCCTGTGTCCCTGTCAGGACTGAATGACTCCTCAGTGGTTGCCTCTGACTGCAGGAGGCTGGATTAGACAGCCTGAGAACTTCTGCTGTATGTTCTGCATCAAGCCAAGCAGAACATATCGCGCGCTTGTATAATGGACAAGTGCTGCTCTTCTGAACCAAGTTCCATCAGGAAAAGTTGTGTCTCAGGGGGTCCTCAAGACCAAGCTACCAAGATCCACCGACCAACTCTTGCTGAATTGCTGCAACAGGAACAAGAAGTACTGTTCACTCTCTCTTTACAAGCACATAAACTGTAGCAAAATTTTGTCCTAGGCTCTAGACCATTTCCCAGCTGTTTGCTGCGCTGATTGGAATGAAAATTTGAATGACTTCTAGAACAGATCTTCTCACAGATTTGGTCCAGATGGAGTAAAAAATATGCGGGAGCATGTGTAAGCCCCCTCTATATCAGAAGAGAAACAGGTATGCCACCAAGTTGCCCAGGTAGCCAAGAAAGCCAATGGCATCCTGGCTTGTATTAGAAATAATGTGACCAGCACAAGCAGGGAGGTGATCGTCACCCTGTACTCAGCACTGGTGAGGCCACACCTTGAGTATTGTGTCCAGTTTTGGGCTCCCCAATACAAGAGAGATATTGAGGTGCTGGAGCGAGTGCAGAGGAGGGCAACGAAGCTGGTGAAGGGACTGGAGAATAAATCTTATGAAGAGCGATTGAGGGAGCTGGGACTGTTTAGTTTGAGGAAGAGGAGGCTGAGGGGAGACCTCATCACTCTCTACAACTACTTGAAAGGACATTGTAGAGAGGTTGGTCCTGGTCTCTCCTCACAGGTAATTAGCGATAGAACAAGAGGGAATGGCTTCAAGCTGCAACAGGGTAGGTTTAGACTGGACATTAGGAAAAAATTCTTCCCAGAAGGAGTGGTCAGACACTGGAATAGGCTGCCCAGGAAGGTGGTGGAGGCACCACACCTGAATGTGTTTAAGAGTTGTTTAGATGTGGTGTTGGGGGATATGGTGTAGGGGAGAACTTTGTAGAGTGGGGGGCTGATGGTTGGACCTGATGATCCCAAGGGTCTTTTCCAACCTGAATGATTCTACGATTCTATGATTCTATGACTGACTGTTCCCAGTCTGTCTGTGCATCCTCATTGGCGTAGAAAATGCCCAGATGCTTCTTTGAAAGGCAAACAGGTATACGGCAGACTCCATCTTGTGTAATACCTAATAGAAAGTCTGAGCCACCTCCCAAAAGATGACTGTCATGTCTCCCCACCTTTGATAAAACATTGTTGACAAATAGCAGGTTTGCCATAATTAGAAGCATAATAACTAGGAAGTGCAGCTCACAACCAATTCAGGCGTCTAACTCTCTCCAGCTGCTATTAAAGCTGATGTCTCAGGCAATCAGCTGCAAATGGGTATTATTTTCTAATTGAATCCACAGCTCCCTACATGTGAGTTGTGAATGAATGAGGTAAACACACGTGCAGCCAGCAAAACTCACAGCTGGCTGTCATCCCTTCAGTGCCACTAACACGGCCCTCATTCATCCCAGAAGCTGTTGGGACCTTGCTACAGTTTCCCAGAGGCCTCAGGGTCCAGCACAGTTAGCTAGAGAAATTGCATCTGCTTTGCTGCTGATGTTTTGATTAAGGGCCTGTTTAAAGCCGCATAGGTGTTCTGCAGGCACAGGGGACGTTCAAACACACACCCAGGGTGAATATCTGCAAGCCATGCAAAAGGGCTGAGCTGGGAAATATGAAATAGCTATTCCAGCACGATAAATCACTCCGCCTGCTTCATCTGGTCTTGGCTCCAGCCTTCATTCTGGTGGAGGCTGTCCTGTCTTGCCAAAACCCTATCAGAAAGGAACTTGCAAGAGACATCACAGTGTTAGAGTCCCAGATCGAGCTGTGGGGAGATAAGAAGCACTGGACTGGCCTTTGCTGGTTCCTGGAGTGCCCCGAACATACCCCACGGGAAGTCTGCCAGTGCATTCTGTACATGCAAATGGATAGAGGTGTGCTTCGTCACTCCTGGTAGAGTTGTGGTGCCTGCATGGAGGGGGGGCTGTAGGGTTAGTGTCCCCTAGCTCTTGCAAGTGCCTCATCCCTTCTGGGAGCGGTTCAGAGCAAAGGTACTATGTCTCTTGTACCCATCAGCATAATACAGTAATGTTTGACCAGAACACAAGGGAGGATGAAGATTTCATTAGAAGCACATGGTAGGGCTGCTTCTGAGGAGATTTCATAGTGTGCCTTTCTCCCTTCCATGACAAGTATTTGCCTGAGATGTTAAATGATGGAGGCCTCTCCATACTCCCCAAGTACTCTGCTACCTTGTTTAGAAAACTTTTGGCTTTGCGTTCAGCCTGCATGTGTCTGGTATTCATGTCCAGCCTCTAGATTCTGGTTTATGTTTGCCTATAAATTAGAAACCTCAGCTGCCAGAAACCTTCCTTCCATATGGATGCATGTAGAGACATGAGGTCTCCTTCTAAGCTTGACAGATGAGCCTCATCCACCTCCCTCTGGGAGAGAGGCTATCCAGCCTGCATCCTACCATTCTTGCCACTTTTCACCTGAATGCTTTCTGTGAGTCAGCAAGCACTGTGTGACTCAATGAAAGCACACATAGGACTAAACAGCCATGAACTAAATTCAGTGCTTGCTAAAGAACGTGCAGGTGTTATTCTGGGGATCAACAAACCTTCTAATGATGATACTGGATGGATTCTCGCCAGAAAGGTGTGCAGTGCTGAAGAAAGGTGGGAGGAGGGCCTGGGAGCAATGCAGCAGGATTTGGAAAGAAGAGTTGGCTCCACAGAGGGAAAACTTCACAGGATTCACAGCAGACCAACAAGAAGACACTTGAGGAGGACTGAGCCTGTGGGTAACCCTAAGTGGGATAGCTGCCTGTTGTGGAGGCACCAAACAGTACAGTAACTTGCGCCTTGGAGTTGTCCTCTCCAGTTCAGCTGTGAGGTGCTACCATTGCTCTGAAATTGTCAGAGATACTTAGAGGCAGATGAGCTCCCATGGTACCATAGGGCCTGGCAGGCTTGTTGAAGTCAGAGCGCAAGGTGCCCCACAAGCAGTGAGCAGGGCCAGAGAAATTCACAGGAAAACCCTCCTCGTTTTCAGAGAAGCGGGTCAAGGTAGAGAAAGACATACTGAAATGGCTGGGATGGTGAGATACTGATGCAAAAGACCTGATGCAATCCCCTCAGCACAGTTCCTGTTCCTCCTGGTTTGTGTGAGTGTTTCCTCAATGCATGAGACATACATTCAGAGGGCGACACCACTCCTTTCTCTACCCTTCCCATGCCCAGGAGCACTTCTGACCGTGAGAAAGTTCTGACATGCAAAGAAGACTCCTGTAACAACGCCTTGCTTGCTGTCAGCTGAAAGCAAGTGACACCCTCTCTAATGACTAGTTTCAGAAAGAAAGCAAATACACAAGGATGCGCTCACCTGTCCCAGGTGATCGCTGCTGTCTCTCCCATGGGTGGAATTGGTGGGGCTTTTCAGCACATGTGTTGCTAGCTGTATCACCAAGGTGAGGACACTCCTAGCTGGGGGATCAGAGGAGCCTTAGGGACTTTAATCCTGGCAGGTACTGCTCTGAATATTGTGCATCTGGACAATGCTTATGTAGCGCAGGGGTATTTCCTGGAGACTTCCCAGTTCTTTGGTACAAAGGTGCAAAATCCCTTCAAGATCATCTGCCGGTGGGGAATGGAGCAAAAAGTAGCTCCAAAGCTTTCTTTCTCTATATTTTTGGAGTTTGCTGCCCCATAGACTAGACCCAATGTACATATTGAAGACCTTAGTGCCACCTTCTCTTCCCCCCGCCTCCCATACTTGGCAAATCGCCCCATGGGAACCTCTGGCTGGCAGAAGGTGACAGAACAACATTGCACATGTGAGGGTGGTTTGGGAGCCTGGCTCGCAGCATCCAGAGGGAGTGTCTGCCACCATCGATAGCATTTCCAAAGAAAGGAGCCAAATCCACCCACATGGGTCACGGAGACTGTGTCTTTCTGCCACACGCCTTCCCTCTCACCCAGCCCTGGCAGGGCCCCATCGCTCCTCACGTGTTGCCCTGCGTGCTGAGGAGACCCGCCAATGCCTGCCAGGCTCCGTGGCCCATGGATCTGGCTTCAGATCCAAAACATCTGTCCATTACAGGTATTCTGGGGGAAGGGCTGGGATTTGGGCTTTGATTTGGTTTGACAGGAGGAGTGGGAATTGTAAGGTGAATCAGAAATCTGCAGACCCCCATAATGATTGAGAGGACGTGTTAAAAAAAAAAATCAATAATATGTAGGTTTGTGGTTCATGGAAAATACAAAATAGAAGGAGGCTTTCTGGTCCAATTCTGTAATTATTTTTTTTCCATTCTCCAGACTTCCAGTGTTTGTTTTCCTCGTGGCCACAGCTTTGTGATTCTCTACAGAAGTAAAATCATAGTTATTTCAGCATCCCCTCCAGATGCGTCAGCCTTTGCTCCAGCCTCAGAGGCTGGTAAGCGCTATAAAGACACAGAGAGAGCCCAGAGTGAATCCCAAGCAGCTGGCTTCTGATGTTTATTCATCTTCTCAAAATCTGAGGCTTTTAAAGAGATCTTCCTTGAGCTCCATTCAGAGACAGTTGCTCTTCCAGAGATCCCCATGCGGGTTCTCTTACTTTGGGTGTGAGCTCGAAAAATCTTCTTTTAGGCAAGGTGTATGTGCTTTTGAAGCTAAATTAATGATTACCTTAAAGGTTTAAAGTGCTGGTCTTCTTTCTGCAGAGGGGTCACATGTGTGTACAGAGGCAGTCAGGAGTGTTGGCAGGAGCAGAGACCATAGAATTGGCCAGGAGACGCAGTGGGATCGCTCACAGCAGCAATCTCTCCCTCAGAAATTTAGATCCAGATCCAGCAATGTCCTTAACTATGAGTTTAAATTTAAGCATCTGGCTCAATTAAAGACAAGCCCGTGACCTAATGAGCTGCATAACATGGCCCAGTAGAGCTTGGAGTGGCATGTCACACTGCTCTCTGCTTTCCAGAGAAAGCAGCACATAGGCAAGAAAATTGTCAGCATCAAAGTATGAAAATGTGTAAGATCTCAGCAGACACATTTTTTGCCTTAATTTGACTGAGGAAATATCAGTTAAGAGGTGAGGAACTGTTGGACATGACGCCCAGGACCTTTGGCTGTCCAGTGCTTTCCCCATCTTCGATGTGTCTGCTATCATGGCAACTGGGAGCAGTTCCTCAAGACTGGAAGAAAGTAAGTGCCACTCCTGCCTTCAGAAAGATCAAAAAAAGGAAAATATGGGGAACTACAGGCCAGCCAGCCTCACCTCAACTAATCCTGGAAATCGTTTCCAACCCATGAAGGACAAGAAGGTGATCAGGAGTAGTCAGCACAGACTTACGAAGGGGAAATCATGCTTAACTGACCCTATGACCTTCTGCAATGAAGTGCAGGCCAGAGCAAGGTGCCACACTGGCTGTGAGCCACGCCATGTCACTTGTGTGCATGATTTGTGCATCCTTGTATGGCGGAGGATGGCAGTGCTGGGAGCAGCTAATGGTGGACCCCAAGGGATGAAATTTGAGAAGCTGGGATTCTGGGGAACTGCTCTCAAAGGTTTGGGCCTTCCCGCTGTCCTGGGAGACTGCAGTGTGCATGAAGAGTTCAGAGGAAATGTCATCTCTGCTTTGCCACCCCAACTCCTTATTCCTGGGACTGGGGCATGGCCGCTGCTCTGCCATGTGCTCTGGCAGATGGCAGCAGGTCATCACGGGAAGAGGGGCAGTGCTTGGGGGTGCTTTCATCCAGCTGGACATTAGGAGACCAACCTGGTAAGCGCCTTCTCAGAGGATTTCCAAGATGCCTAACAAACTCATCAGTCAGCTCTCAATGGTTGTTTGTCCACATGCCATGCGGACAATGCGGACCATGCGGACCACATGCCATGCAGACATGAAGAAATTAGGCAGCAGCCATATCTCACTGGTTTTGGTGCTTCTGTTGCAGTCTTTCCTTCCTTTTCCTTCAAACACTTCCTCTCCATCCAGTGGCTTTCCTGAAAAGATTACATGTTTTCCAGCACTGGAGGGTAGAGATAGAGCAAGAAACTGAACCTGAGTTTCCTCTGCCAGCCCTTTCCCAGGCTGTGTGGGGAACCTGAAACATGCACACGGCGCAGTCTCTGACGCCAGCTTGTCCTCTCCTGTTTGGTGAGAAGGAAGTGAAACAGCACACCAGACGGGGCTTTAGCCTTCTTGCTGGGCACAGAAGAACCACTTCTGTGGTTCACCACCGGGTGAAGGAGTGATCACCTCTCCTATGAGGACAGGCTGAGAGAGATGGGGTTGTTCAACCTGGAGGAGAGAAGGCTCCAGGGAGACCTTATTGCAGCCTTCCAGTACTTAGAGGGGTTTATAAGAAAGATGGGGACATACATTGTAGTAGGGCATGTAGTGATAGGACAAGGGTAATGGTTTCAAACTAAAGGAGAGCAGTTCAGACTAGATATAAGGAAGAAATTTTTTACAATGAGGGTGGTGAAACACTGGAACGCAGACTTGCGCAGAGGGTTGCGCAGAGGTGGTAAATGCCCCATCCCTGGAAACATTCAACATTAGGTTGGACGGGGCTCTGAGCAACCTGATCTACTTGTAGATGTCCCTGCTCATTGCAGGGTGGTTGGACTAGATGACCTTCAAAGGCCCTTTCCAACCCAGACTATTATACGATTCTATGGTTTTCTCTCTGTTCATTTGCATCATTCAAAACCTAGAAGCCTTCCTGTTAGCCCACATTATGCAATCATCTCCTGGTTTTGTTTTGGAAGGTCCTTTCTTCTCAGGTACCGTCCTTGCAGGGCCATTAGCTGGGCACTTTGCACTTTTGCTGATTTACTAGATAATGTTTTGAAGCTGAATTACTGGTTCTGTGCTGCCTGCTGCCCTGCCAGCAGCAGGGTGGCACTGAGCAGTGCTTGCCTGCAGATCCAAGGGACATGGATGGCACATTTAAGTTATTTTCTCTCTTTCAGTTGCCAGAATCTAGTCAGAACAGGGATGCTGTTACCTGTCCCAAAAGCTGCGCTGGCAGAGCAAGCTGCCTGCATAGACCTGGTACCTCTCTGCTTCCTCTAGGTAATGTGATCTGGCAGTGGTGGTGCTTAAAGAGCATCAGCCAGAGAAAAGGCAGTGCAAGAGACAGCTGTTATAAAAAAGCCTGTGACCCCCGCTGCAGCCTACTACAGAGATGGAAGGTGTCCAGCATCACCATAGTTAGGATCATGTTTCTGTCTTTTCTTTCACAAATGCACTAGTGCATGCACAGAAACTTGTTATACAGGAATCAACGTCCTTGGCATTTTCAGACCTGCCTCCATCACCAAATGACAACACATTCGACACCACCCCCCCACACACACACCATCCCATGCATGCAATTCCAAGAAAACCCTGAACATTTTCGGTGGGAAGGAAATGTTGATGCTTCAGCTGAAACGCTAGAGATATTTTGGACAGAAAAAAGAGAATTTCAGAGCTAGGTAGAATTATCCCATGTAAAAGTCATCAATATTGACAAAAAAACACCCCATCTTATTTAGACAGAAAAAAGCCAGTGAAGACCATGTTGAACAATGCAATCAGCTGGTACCACGTTTCTCAGCAGGCATCATTATTTCCAGTTATGGACTTCATTTTGGAGAATTCAGCCAGGTGAGAGCTTGCTGCAAACTGACATCCCTGGATAAAATAAAGAGGTGGCTGTACACCCCAGCATAGACAGCCACTCCAGAGATTAGTCACTTGAAAAAAGGCAGTGGAAAGAAAGAAACACTTCTAATGCTGTGTGGTGGATACTGCCCCTACATGGAGGCTAGTCTAGCCCAAAGGTGAGGAAGACCTAGAGATAAAATCCACTGATGGACTTGGAAAAGATCTTCAAGTAAATTCACCCTGACTTCTTTTAATTTGCTTGTACCCAGAATGGGGGCAGTCGCTGCAGGTGTACTCTCCTAAGGATTCATGAGGCGCAAATTTTCCCATGACTACTTTCTCAGCTGCACTCAACCAAGCACAAATAAAGATGCAGAGCTGAGCCAGGAGCCCTTTAAAAATACCTTGTCCCCCTTCAGTTAAAAACCCATTCTCCCTGGTTGTTGCACACTGCTGAGCATTGACCCATCTCCCTGCTCCAGCACTGATTTGGTATGCGTTGACCAAATTCTGTCAATTTTGTCCTTTGTTTCTCAGCTCCTCCCACACCCTGACTGCTTTTGAGTTGAACCCTGGTTTTGAGCACCTGTTGTTTGTAAGACAACCCAGCTGTTGTCCAGGTGCCTTGATGAACTGAAATGTCTTACCCAAAATGAAAAACAACTTGTTCATTAAGAAGACATGCCGTATTTTAGTTAAGACTTTCATGTAACCAAGATTTACTGCTGGAAATCACCAGCCCACCATATCCATCTTCTTTGTCTCATTTTGCATGTCAGGATCTCGAATCTTATCGGGAGTGCAATTTGTGACAAAAATCTCGAGAGAAAGGTGACAGAGCATGTCACTGGAGTCACACTAAAAAACCAGCAAGGCTTCGTGTTCAGGGGAAACATCATTCTTCTGAGAGTTAACTTTGGTATGAATCAGAGCAAACCATTTTAATTTTTATTTTTTTAATTTTCTGGTTTTCTCTTGTCATCCTTGCAGGTTTTCTTCTGTGCACGTCTCCCCCAAAGGCAGAGATCTGGCAGTGACTGCCAAGGATTGCAATCATGTGCTAACCCGGTTTTAGATTTGGTGAAACTTTTGTGAACCAAAAACATTTCCGATTTCTCAGTGAATATACATTTTTTAAAGAAGCTGAGTAGCCTTCTACATAGACCTGAGGTGTCATCAGCACACACAAACACACCCATGCACACCGATAATGCACAGGTACTCATACAGTACTCATTAAAGAGAGCTATTTTCAGATGCACAGAGGTTTATTATGAACAGTGGAAAATAAAATAAACAACTATTAAGAGCAACCCAGTAGAGCTCTATTAACTCTGCAGGAAGTATTTGTCCTTTCTGACAGAATGATAGGTTTATACTGATGCTCAAGCCAGTCTACTAATACAATCACTTTGTTTCCACAGCTCATTTCCATGATAATTTTAGGGCCAAAATTTCGCTGCTTACATTTCATTTTCATGCGCATTCAACCCCATCCTTTGGGATAGATTTGGGCAGCTCACAGGTTTGTAAAATTACAGAAGGGTTTAGGAGGGATGGGAGGTCTGGGGGTTTCTGTGGCCCTCCTCTCCCCCACACCCTCACAGCCAAGTCAGGTCTGACAGTGGATGGCCCCCAAGGATGGAGATGCCACCATGCCTCCAGGCCCTGATCCAGGGCTGCACTGCTCTCCTGGGGCAGATTTATTTCCTCTGACCCCATCAGTGTTTGCCTTGCTTCATGTCTTTGCCCTGATCTCAGCTGGCCTCTCAAGTACAGGCTGCTCCCTTCTGTCCTAGATCAAACTCTGCCTGGGGCTCTCTTTCATCTCCTTTCTCTTGGCTTTGGGGAGAGGAACTGTGGGGTTGTCCTAGCACAAGGTAGATTGCAGTCCACATTTGTTGGGAAAAGGAGAAGCAAGGGATGTCAGAGACACTACAACTGAAATCTGGTCAGTAGCGTGAAGATCTGAACCCAAGATGCATTGAATCTTCCACTTGTATCTGGGCATGCTATATTTTCCCATTTGGACAGCTCTGTATATAGCCTGATTTTTCTAATACGTGAATCATCTAGGTACACTTGTTAAAAATGAGGTCATTTAATTGAAATGCTAAATAGGGCCTAGCATTCAATTTCTATTTTTACCACATCTGTGCTTAGGACAAATAACATTTTTCCCTCCCTGATGGTGAGCAGGAGTTTTTCTATCACTTAACAGAGTGAGCACTGATAGAAAATTCACCACTCCAGTTTTGTATAAGCTCTCCACTACTGCACTGGTTTTTTCAACATTTCAAGCCCAGGTTTCACTTTTGACTATAAAAGAAACCAAATTGTATTTAAAAAAAAAAAAGCAGAAGGCACCTCAAACCACATACAGTTGTGTACACTCAGACCTCCCTGCTTGACTGCACAGACCATATCTGGCAAATGGTGACCATGGAGTCTGTGAAACTCACGCTGGGAACGGAAGTTGGGTGACTATTTTTATATGACACCTTTCTTGCTCACTCATTGAAAACACAGCATCATCTTGATGTAGAAAAGCTGCCTTGCCGTCAGAAATGGGTGTGCGTTGTTCTCGTTGTACGGATGGGCTCTGCGCCCAGGGAGGGGTGGATATCACCTCGGCCAATGTCAGACACGCTTGTTGCCTGGGTGGGACAAGTGCCTGTTGACTCTCGAGAAAGAACAAACAAGAGATTGATAAAAGTGACAGACATCTAACCTAGTGCATGAGACACATGGGGAGAGAAGGGTACCATCAAACAGAACATTTCCAGCCCAGATACCTCTCTGAGACCTTTGATCTCTGAGGCCTTTGGTCACCTTGATCACTCTCTAGATCACTGGCAGGACCAAGACTCTGCCATAGCAGCTACCAAGTGGGAATTAACAAAACTACCCTCCAGGAAGAAATGGTCAACGGGATCTTGGTGTCCTCAGATATAGACAGATTTTTGCATTCAACAGCAGGAGAGTCTTAAATTCAATGAAGGCCAAACCCAGACACCTCACCTGGACAATGGTATCGAAGGGATCACAGGCCAAATGTTGAAGAGGGGCTTGCATAAAACTTAGTGTCTGGAACATGTACAACTTGCTCCCACAGCTGAATATTCTGAAATCAAACCAAGCTGAGGTAAAACCTGAGCATCTCATCTACTTCCTTCTGTGTGTCAGAGTGCAGATGGACAATGGAGGGGGATGAGAGAACGTGGACTTCTCTCCTGCCTGGGTCTGCAGGGTTGCTTTCCTTTAACCAGGCTAGTTCCCTCTGCTTCTCTCAACAGACCGCTCAGATAAAGGTGATTAAGGGAAGATACGAAGTAAAAAAATGGCTTGAATGGGTAGAAAGACCAAAAGACCAAAGTGTTGGAGATGTCTTCCCAGGTTCTAGAAGTGATGCGTGGACACCCAAGATCATCATGACCAACCTGGTCTCTTGCACAGAAGCCATGATGAGCCTTTTTTCTCGGAAAGAAGAGCCATTAAAACTTTGGGGCATGATGCATTTCTTCTCATTCTCTTCTGCTCTGTGCATATTTACCCCTTATCTATATATCCTGTATATAGCTCCTGCTGCTGTGATCAGAGGCGTCTGCAAATATGCAGATGCAGATGCACAACAAATCCAGCTCTGCTGCAGGTAACAGGAATTTCCACCCCAGCAACAGCAACTTTATTAATTCTCCGAATCACATTGGCTCAGGATTAATTACGCAAGCCATGATAGCACGCACGGGCTCTACAAGCTTGTTAATGATTCATGTGCATTTTAGCCTCTGGGAAGAAAAAATCAATAGGAGGCAGGGATGGTGCCTTCAAACCAGGGGGGCAGTTCAGGCAAAATGTTGTAACTTTCTTCTCTGCCTCCTCACGTTAGCAATCGATCTTGCTCCTGGGGACTTATCCATAGGGTTCAGAGATACGCTCCAAGATAAAAAGAAAAGGTGGTTTGTTTTTTTTTTTATTTTTTGCTGGACAGTTTTGTTTGTAGTCTTGCGACTTTGCTACTTGGAACTGGAGGGAATTTTGTTCATAGGCAGCAAGTCCTGTCTAGGTCTGTGGTACTCCCAGATCAACATCCCATGGCCACACGTTGACATGAGACCAGCACTACTCAGCTCATCCATCCTCTCTCTGCTAAGGGCTGGGAAAAAAATGCCTAGCAAGAAGTAAAAGCATGGGGCTAGCATGTTCTGATACTATCCCAGGGTACTGTCCTGGCCTCCAGGTGTGTGGAACTGAGGGAAATCCTAAAGCAGAGACTCTGTCGTTGCAATTAATAGCCCTCAATGGATTTTTCTGTCATGAATTATTCTAATTGCTCTTTGAACTTGTGTGAGCTTTTAGCATGCACAACATCCTGTGGTTCAGTGTGTCCATGCTTTAACTATGCACTGTGTAAAGATGTCCCTTTGTTGGAAACTGTCATCTAGCGTCATTTGTTTCTGCCAGTCCCTGGACCATCCTGGCTCATCAACAGGTGAGCCAAGAAGCACAGGTCTGGTGCACTTCCCCCAGTGACTCTCCTCCTGCCTAAGAAATTAGCCACAAGCACACACAAAAGACACTCCGCTGGATTCAAGCTTAATTTTATATAGCAGGGAAAGTCAACATATTTTTAAGACAATTGGTCAGTTTTGCCAGCTTGGAGCTGGGCATCACTGTGGGTGTGATGCACTCTTAGCCAAGTGCTAAGAATGTGCATAGCCCTGAGTCTAAGTTTTTTCCTTCTGTGGTCCTACTGTCTAAGTCAGCTTCTGCAACAGCAATCAGCTTGTGGAATGAGCGTGTCAAGGATAGGATCACCAGAAAATTTATAGATACTAGAGGAGACAATCTTTGAGCCATGAAAGAAATTGAATAGCAATGAAACATGTTATTAAGAACAATCTCTTCTGAAGGAAGCCCAACACCTGGAACATGTGTCTGGGACCATACAGAGAGACTTGGTAGGTCACTGCACTTACAACCTCCATAACCTAGCCATAACATCACTCAGAATCCTCACATCCATGGTTTGCTGATGACAGATTGAAAAGGTACATGGTAGGTGATTTGAAATCATTGATAAGGACAATGATCATGGATTAATCCTCTGTTTGCAGACTAAACCTCACACCTTATTGGTGCCATCAGCTACAAGCAACACCTGGACACTAGCTGCAATGCACTATGTGGTCGTAATGTGCCAGGTGCAAAGATGAGTGCTGCAATGCTCTGTCCTGTCCTCATCAGGTTAGGAGTAGGATCAAGCAAAGAGAAAGACCTGTGTTAGAAGAAGGTTTGTCAACAAGCCTAAATATCCATCCTCTTTGGAAAGGTCATTTTCTGGTGTAGTTAAAATGATCAGCCTGGATAAAGGGTTTTTTTTTCTGTTTTACAGGTAGCCTTCATTAAATACATTGATGTCCTCCATGTCTCTGGCTTCCTCTCCACACAGTTTCTCTGTCCTTTTGTTATCTTATAAGCTGTTGCATGCTTTTGCAGAAACTTACTTGTTGTAAGTCCTAAACCATTTGCACAATTCAGGAGGCTTTACCATGTTACTGAAGGTGATTCATCCATCAAAAGAGCTTTTGGGGCTTTCTGAGGACACCTTCAAGGATCATGCCCTGTTGACCTGCATTTTTTTATTTTTTTTAGTCGTAGAGGGAAGAATGGACCATTACTACTGAATGTGTCTATAGTAGCTCCCGAGATTAATGTCTTGAAGTGGCAAGAAACTTCCATGATGTTTTCTAACTGGCTTCATTACGTATGTGGCAGCTGCTCTGCATTTTCTCCACATCCTGCATGGCTGACCTGATCTGCCTGTTAAATCTGACGCACCCAAGGACCTTTACCAGAGTCTGAGCGAGCTGTGCAAGAATAACTGCATTTTGTGGACTTGGGTTTTAGGTTCTGTTTTTAATTATTTGGGGTTTTTTCCAATAGGTTTGCAAAAGCTGTGCTGACTAAGCTGTGCCACAGGTGGGATGAGCTATGCCAGGGAGAACAGGAGATGTTCAATTTTGGGATTTCTCTTCCTGTCCCCTGGCCAGGCTACTGTGCCCTCCACATCCTGAGCTCCTGCCTAACTCCTACACAAGTTTAAAAACAGGGTTTTGCAAATGGTCCTCACTAAGGACAGGACAAAGGACAATACTCATGGGAGAACAACTCTCAGCCTCTGTGCATTTCTGAAGTTGGAGCAGCTGCCGTTACTGGAACAGATGGGGAAAGTCAGGTAAAGAGTCAGGGTCTGACTTACTTGAAATCACCCAACAAGCCAGACTGCTGTCCTCAAACAAGCCAAGACTTCTAATTTCAGTCAGCTCTGGTTACGTTGGTGTCTGACCCAAAGCAACACAGGCCAGTAGTAGAGATACCCCAGCTGTAGCCAGAGAAGCCAGTTTAATTGCATTAATAATAAACCTTCAAGGAAGACTTGCATGGAAAGCAAAGTGTTGGTTAATTGGGTGAGTTTTCTACTGGTCTGAAGAATGCTAAATTAACCATCTTGTCCTGGCTTGTCTTCCCTGGCAGGTCAGCGTGGCTTGTAACTTGAGTAACACATCCAGCCTGGGTCCCATACACAATGCAAGCCTCTTTGACTGAAGTGTGGTGGTGCTTAACTGTGATACGATAAAGGCTAGCCTCCAGCTTAGCCATTTTAACATCACAAACCCACTGTCCCAGCCCAGGGCTCAACATCCTTACACTGGTGTGAAGGCCTGTGTGGAAGGTCCTCTGATGCTTAGTAAATCTAGACTTGATCTTGCTAAAGTTCTCACATGAGATGGTTAATACCAAATAACCAATGCCTCAAAGTAGGACAGCTGGAATCCTGTTGTGGCTGATGCAAAGGAACAGATATCTGCATCAGATGATTCATCTGAACTGTCTTAGGAAAGACGAATCACTAGCTGGCAGTGGCTGGGTCTCTCCCTTGCCTATGACATGTGAGATGGCAGTCGCAGCCTGGGCCTTCAATGAGCCCCATGTCCACAGATGGACCTTTGCTGGTCTCCTGGAACACAGGCTGAACTACCTGTACTTTGCTGCCCTGGGAGACAGCAGCAGCCATGACTTATTTCTGGGTAATGCCTTGAGGAGATCTCTGCCCATGATGGGTTTTCCATCCTAGGGTACAGAGGGATAGCACACCCCAGGGTTTGAAGGGAAGAAAGGATAAAATCAGAGAGGAATTGAACCCTGGACCAACAGCTCATAGGACTGAGTGGGCTCTCGATCTTGCAGAGCCTTTACCAGAGCCTGCACATCTCTAGACATGGCTAGCAGTCTCACCATCACATGCCAAGGACTTCTCTGCTTCACTGGGGAACAGGAGTGCTCTGAATAGAGGACGTTATTCCTAAAGTACAAGTTATTTGCCAGCAATGGTTATTGTCCAGCAACCGTTGACATTTAATATCAAGGCTGAGCCATTGCCTGCCTGGGAAGCACGGAGCAGAGATCCTGCCAGGTTGTGATGGTTCTTTCAATTTTATTTTCTTTAATTATGTGAGCAATAAGTCTCCAGTATCTTCTTCCTGATGGCTGAATTAATTACCCGCATATGTGTAAAAAGAGTGTCCTGCCTGAGTTTGATGAGTGGCTGGATGCAAGGGAGCATTGGTAGGAGCCCTGTCCCTTCACTCGTTCAGCCTTTGAGTCAATGCCGTGGCAGGGACTGACTCTGCCCGTGCATGACCCTAAGCTGAATCAGCTGATTTTATTTTTCTTCGTCATCTTCTTTCTTTTCTCTTCTGCCATCTTTCTTCTGAGCTTCACAGCTCCTCTGTGAGGAGCCATGTGTCGCTGTGTGGCTCCATGCTGCATAAGGAACCGGCAGATGCAGTCCTGGTTCATTTGTCCCATTATCTCATTACGTGTTTCTTTTACAGTCCTCATGTCATCTAGCCTACAGAGAAGCACTCCCATCAACTCAATGAGACAATATTCCAGCAACTGGCATACCAGCGACGTCTGTCATTACTCTTCAATTATTTTCCCTTGGGCGGGAACAGCTGCAGCAGTGAAGACCTCTGAAAGCTCAGTTTCCTCCCTGTGCACATATTTCTATGCACATCTTACCTAATCATATGGGCACATCAGAGCCGAACCTGCTGCATATGGGCTGGAGCTGGCATGTTCAAGAAAGTTGTGAAGGCATGCCTGCAGCCAACAGCTCTGGTGGCTTAGAAAACTTGTGCTGTGAGGTCTTGGTGCTTGTTGAAGGCCAGGATGAGGCAAAGTCAAAGGAAAATTAAAACTTGGTATCACGCAGAGGAGCAGGGAGATGGAGCACATGGAAGAAGACGGTGTCGTAACATGCTTCGGACTGCAGCCCAGAGCGGTGATAGAAAACAGGCTAAATAACTATAGCACCTGGAAAAGAGTGTTAAGTTCATATTCTAAGTGACTCGTGAATAACATTACCAACACGTTAGTGCGAAGGTAGCTGGAAGCCACATCCAAGGACTGGTGATATGTTTGTACCGTCTCGTGACAGCAGTGCAGAGCAGAGAGCTGCAGCGCTCTGTAAACCCAGGTTCCCCCCAACTTTCCTTTGGTTCACCTCCATCTCTCTGCTCCAGTGCCTTGAGGTGGATTGTTTTGAAGGACGATTTAAGTCCCAGTGTTTTTCTGCATGCAAAAAGCACATCTGTATCCTTGGGTCAGAACAGACCCTTGTGTGTTGATGGTCAAGGTGTCAAAGTTACAGAGACATCTTGTGTGTCAAGACAAGACAGAGCAGGGTGTCTCCGTCTGACTTCAAAATGGGGTTTACTGTTAAAGGGAAGTCTTGACATGGGACATTGCATCCTTTGAAGGGTGCAGTAGCATGAGCACCATTTAGTTCCTCTCAATTCTCCCCTCTTCCCAGACCTTTAAATCGGCTGCACATGTCAATTAAGTACAGCTCACACACCCTATGAGGCAACTAAGTACTATTTTACTTCTTTTATTACGGATGGGGAAACAAACGTGTAGAAAGGCCTACTGACACGTGGCTTCAAAGCCTCTGGCAGAACACGGAGTTTGTCCGTCTTTGCTCTGTCCCCTGGGTTGTCCTCTTCCCCTCTTGCTCCTCTGGGTGAGATGGAGCACTCCAGCACCTTCCCACTGCAAAAGTGCCCATCTCTGGAGAGTGCTCTGTGTCCTTCTTACATGGCCCTGGCTGAGCTAAGGGCGAGCCCCATGGGGTCTCAGTCACCCCCCACCCAGTCTGCTTTTCTCCCCCAGAAATGCAGCAGCCACCGGCCAAGCAGCCCATGTTAAGGTCTGTGCACAACCATGAGGGGGACCAGTGAGTAGCAGTGCTATTGGTAGGGGCAGAATAATTGAGTGTACTGGTTAATTCTGGGCCTAGTGGGGGTCGCATATTAATGATAAACTAGAAATGCCAACTAGGCTGCGTTCATGCTTGATTAATGGGGAATGATTTAATTAGCCCGGGCTTATATTTGAGCATTGCCCATTAGCATCTGGCATTAAAAACTCTCTGAACTGTCCAAGCTTAGCAGCTACCTTAAGGAAGTCATTTGACATCTATTCAGGAGATTTAATTGTGCCATTATGTGCCTATGTATGGTACTGAGTGCCATTTAACCATTGCCCTTGCTAGCTGATTAATTGCTAGGCCTGAGTGAATAAGTGTGGGAGCTCACTACATGCTTCTCCATGGCTGAAGCAGAGACAATGCCGCATCCAAGACGAACGCCAACCTGGTTGTGGCATGCAATGGATAAGTTGGGATCTGCAGGCAAAACCTGTTTGTTTTACTGGAGAGGCAGAAAGTGTTAGGAACTGGCATGAGCCAGAGAGGAGCTGCGCGTGGGGTAACCCAAGAAGCTTTCCAGCTCCAGGGCTTTTTGGAGAAAGAGGCCAGCACTTAAAATACCTAATGCAAATGACTTTCAACACCAACAGACTATCTGCAGGGAGGGGGAACATTTTAAACGACGTATTATGGACGCCTGTGAGCCTAGACTGCCAGGGTGACTCTTCCACCTTTGCTTTCTAGTCCTGGGCTCCCAGGGTCAATGAAGCGGGCTTATTCAGTGGCCACCACTGGGACTGAAGATGCTGTGATGGAGAGCCCATTGGGGGAGCCAGGCAGAGACTCAGCAAACATGGGCACGGCAAAGGGGCCCTCCAGCCTGTGAGCCGGGTTCTTTCTTGCCGAGGTTGTTATTTCTGCAGGCAGTCCCGCTCTCTGCGTTTCACCCTTGAGCAATGCACCTGTAGGAGGCTGTTGAGGTGGCGGTGGCCTCGGCAGGTCTCCCAGTGTCACCAGCTGACACCCACCACAGGGCAGAACCAGCTCCAAAGCACCCCTGCCAAAACGTGAGCGGGTCCTGCCCCCGGCACGTGGAGGAGCCCGGGTGGCTGCACGGGCTGTGGGCAGCGGGTGGGAGTGGGGAGCAGTGCCCTGGGGCAGAGGCTGGCTGTGGAGGTGCTGGATGGCGCTGACAAACTCTGCTTTGGGGATCTGACCCAGCACCTGATGAAGAAGCACAGGCTGGAGCTGGCGCGTGTGTGAGAGAGGGCTGAAATGTAGCAGGCTCCTGCAAAAGCAGGTAAACACACACACGCCTCTGCTGGGCTGGACACCGTCTCCCCACGTGCATTCAACTTGCCTCCTCAGATAATGTTGCCCCCTTTTTAATTTTGCTGGAAGGAAGCAGATAGCAATTTGGCAGGTCACAAGAGAGCCCAGCATCTCTCGGAGCCTTCAGCAGCCCGTTCCCAACTGCGTTTTGATCAGGTTTCTATATTCATCTCTGCGTTTCCTGTGGGGGCATTTCTGATAAGCTTTGCACTTCGCATCCTGTGGTCCCCCCCCTCGCCCCTGGCGCTCACAGGATGTTCGCTGCACTACGAGCAACTCGGGGCTGCTAAATTGCTCGCCAAAAATGAGTAATTGCTGGGTGTCATGGGCATTGTCCCAAGGATGGGGTGAGTGGAGTGAGTGGCAGGCAGGGTGGGCTGCAGGGGCCAGAGGCTCTGCCTAGTAAGTGCTGGGTATTTCTTAAGAACTGTGCCCCATGGACCGAGGAAAGCTTCAGGAGGTGGTGACTTCACGCCGGTTTTTGCTCGGTCCGTCTTGGGTGTCCCTTTGGCTTGTCTCCGTGGAGGCACCCCACTCCTGCTGCAATCGAGGACATGCTGAGGTGAGAGTTTCAGCCTGGACTACAAAGGGAGAGGCAGAGAAGTGCAGGAAGTGGGGAAATAATGCAAAGAGAATTATGACCACATTTTCAGATGAACCCCATTCTCTCCTGGCAGGTCCATATATCACTGAATACCACTGATTTCCTCTCATTGCAACTCCAGCAGTGATATTTAACAGCCGAGCTAAAAGTCATCTCCAAAGGGAGACTTAAGGAATTGATGTGATTCCCAAATTGAAGACTGGGGAGAAGCGTACTACTTGCTCAGTTAATTGACTTTCCGTAAAAATTTTTACTCCTCACCAGTGAAAAAACATCATCTTCCTTTGACACCTATTACATTTACATGGGATTTCCTTGACTTCTTTCTTTTTTAATCAAAGCCTGAATTTCATTCTGTTGTGCCGGTGTAAATCCAGGCCAGTTTCACTAATGCTCCCAGATTTGGCTGAGTGCAATGGCTTGTATGTCAGTCAATCTAGGCACGTCCGCACCCTCCTACAAGTACTTTGCTCTGTACTTTCAGGGTCTGAAATAAGGAGTGGGTTTTATCTTTGCGAGTCACCTGGGAGGGGGCACCCTGCAGGCTTGTTTCCCAGGTGGGGGACCTCAGCAATGGGGCACAGCGTTAGATTATGGCTGGGAAAGAAACCTGGTCAGCAGTTCAGGTGCCCTGCTCTGGACTGAATAGGAGCTTAATAGGATGGATGTGTCCAGAGTCTGCCACAGGCTCCTCTCAGGGGCAGAGGAAAGGGCATGAAAAAGGCCTGTCACTTTTTGCTTTATGAGGCTACAAGTAGCTGCAGTTCATCGTAGGTACTATGGTTATGGGCTCGTATGAGAAAAGTCATGTCAGGAGTTGTAGTTCCCATTAAAAAAGGAAGAAAAGCCACATTAAACAGCTTCTCATTTGTCGGAGGAGATCATAGAAGGAGTCAAGTAAACAACCCCCGATTTCCAAACAAATGCAGTCTCCCACTTTTCCAGGGTGTAACGAATAGCTGTCACACCGCCCAAAATCTTGGCGCAGAGGGTCAGAGACCTAGGAAGTGCCAAATATTGTAAGCATTTGTGGAGGAGTGGACCTCGGCCAAGGGAGCCACCTCTTCGGATGGGGACCAGGGTGCGGCCAACTCCGGCACAGCTGGGACTGGGAGAGCTTGGCCACAGCCCTCCCTTGATCAGCACGTTTCCAGCCTGGGCAAACCCCTTGCACCCCAAACCTGCCCAAAATCCAGGAGATGGGGCCTCGCGTGACCCTCAGGCTGGCTCTGGGTGGGTTCCTGTTGGGCAGCGCAGCCCTGGTGTGTGGGGTGGTGGACACAACAGGGCACGGGCAGAGGCTGGATGCCTCGCACGCATTGGGCACGGGCATCTCACCATCCTACCAGACCCTGCCAGCACTGCAGGCTGGGTCCCACACGCCGGGCAGGTGTGCCCAACCTCGCCTCCTGGCTTGCCCGCAGAGCATGGATTAGTGCACGGACACCAGTAATTAGGGCCATGTGCACTGAAAACATAAACAGGCCGTTTCATCAGCACCCGGCCCCCAGCCCTTGCTGTGGTCAAATGCCAGGGAAGAAGATGCGTGGCCTCCTTCTCCCACGTTTCACAGCCTGTGGGCAGGAACCACGTTATTTGTTTGCTCGCAGGGTTTGCCAGGCACTGCGGAGACCCCACAGGAGGTGTCACTTTGCGTCTGCCCTGCTCTAGGGGGCTGTGAGCATCTTTGGGGTACACAACGGGCAATGCATGGACACGGACCTTGTACAGCTGTGGGCAGCTGGCTAGGGGAGGTTTTAATGGCTAACACTAAACGTCCTCCATTTAGCATGACTGGAGCTGGAGTGGGGTCTGGGATAACCTGGACTTTTCTCTGTGTGGGACAGGTAGTGAGCCAAACTGGGCTTTCGCAGCCCTAAATAGTCCTCATACCTTTAGCAGACAAATAAACACAACCTTCCCCTTGCCTGCCCCTCTTCGGTGAGTTTCTCCTGAGAGTCCCACCATGCCCTGGTGGCCACGGCAGGGACTCTTTCAGGCAGCTGCATAAATATTGCACCAGGAGCCCGAGAGAGAGACAGGCACACAATTATAGCTGGGGACGGAGGAACAAGCCCTTCCTTACTGGCCAGCAAGGGAGGTGAAAGCAAGGCATGATCTGATTGCAAGGCGAGTCCGTCGCAACATCCTTCAGGATGTGATGGCTGAGCAAATAGGAAGTACAATGAGTTGGACATGGAAAATACGATTGGGATGGACATTTCGCCCCTGGAATTTCCCTTGGGCGGTGGCAAAAAAATCATGACACCACCGTGCACAAAGCGGAGCAAGCGCGTGTCTATTTATACTGCCGCCCAGGGCTGTTCCTGTGCCTGGGATGCCATTTCTGCTTTCTGCTGCTAATCTGTGTTTCCCAGCTAACCATTTAAACTGTGGTTCAAAACAGTGCTGCTCCCAGTTTTGGAAAAGGAGAAATCCATGCCGGATGCAGCACTGAGGAGGTGACCAGGCACCTGGTGGGCACAGCCATTGGAGCACCTCTGAGAGATGCTTTTCCTTCGGGCTGTGCCAGCGCCCTGACTCCTGACGGTACCTTTCCACAGACAGGAGCGATGCAAATTAGGAGCAGCCTGCTGAAAACCATTAGCAGGCAGCAGAGTGAGCTGCCCCATCTGCTGTTTATTCCTTTCAGCTTCCCCAGGGGGAAACCTAACCACGGGATAACGGCTTCGCAGCCCCGGACCCCCAGGCTCATCTTGGAGCTGCCGGGGGTCAAACCTCCCCACAGCAGCTGCAGACAGCTCAGGCAAGGCCCCCAGGACCTTCCCACTGAAGCCTGGATGATGGTGGCCTGGGATGGTCATCATTTTATGCCTTCAAGGGAAGCCCAGGGCTGAAAAGCTTCCCTGCTTCCAGGTTATTTCACTCAGGAGAAGCCCAAAGCATCACAGCTCCACGGCTGGGCGTATGTGCATCCTAGAAACAAAAGCTCTGCAGTCAGCCCCGACAAGCCAAAAGTGGGTCAGGTGGAAATGCGGGAGACCAGTGACTCATCTTGTGGTTGACTGGGCAATTTGGGAGGAGGAAAAAGCAGCTGCCTCTAGGAAATGGAACGCGTTTCCAAGCCTTTCTTTCCTCTGCCCCTAATCCTAACATCTCTTCCGCCAAGAAAATGATAATGCCAGAGAGTCAGCCCTTAACGCCAAAGAGCACTGGCCCTCAGAGGGAACATCTAAGGGCCCAAACATGACAGCAAGGCTGAATATCTGTTTAGGTTGAAGGGTCTGGGTCCCCCACCCCACACCTACGTGAGAATGGCATTAAATTGGTGTGGGTGGGTGTCTGGGCTTAACCACATCCATCCCTACACTATCACATGCTGGGGGGGATTTGAGAAGCCATGCAGTAGCCACTCCCGGAGACTGCAGGGCCGAGGGAAGGGGGAAAGGGGCCACATGTGCTGGTGCAGCTCTGGAGAGCATCTCTGCTGGCCCCGGGTTACAAGCACCCAGGGAGTCAAGGAGGGAGACACCTGCCCTAACACCCCGACATTGCCTCTGTGGGTGGAAAGGGGGAGGGCCCAAAGGCAGGAGATTACAGCTGCTTGTTCACAATATTTGCTCATTACATCGAGCAAGCAGCAGTCATTCATGAGCCAGGCCAACCTTCCCTGCTGGGACTTTGTGTCTCATGGCCAGTGGCCACAGCAGCTACCCAACCTCCCTGCCGGCACCTGCAGTCATGCCAGGAAACTTCCCACCGAGCGAGGGACGATGCAGGATGGCATAGCTTCTGGGGGAAAAAAAAAAGGGACAAAGAGGACACTTTGCCTGCCAGGAATTTCAAACTAAGGAAGGGATGCTGTGCAAGGCAGGTCTGCAGCCAGCAATGCTGGGCAGCAAGGAGCCGTCTGTGCTGCCGTGACAGATAGATGAGGATGAAGAGGGTGTGTTGCAGACAGGGCTGACCCTTGGCTGTGTGATGGCAGGTTAAAAGCTAAGTCTGACTTGCTTCGAGCGGATGCTGTGGTGAAGCGGGCCCCCTCCGCTCCCTCCCCTCCGGCCCCAGGGCCCCCTTCACCAGGGATGGCCTTCAGAGAAGGGGATGTGGCCACCACCCACTTCTTCCTTTCCAAGTGGGTAGGAAACAACACTAATGCAAGACAAATTTCTCTTGTGTCAAGGAAAAGGAAATGGGCTAATGCAAACCCAATCCATGCGTGCTTTTGCTCCCCATGCAACAGGCGCTGGCAGTGCTGAGGCATGTGCGTGTCCCCAAACACTCAGCACTGAATTGGTAAGACTGTGGCAAAAACTCATGTGCACAATTAAAACCACTGGTTCATCCCACTCCTTTTCCCCATGAGACCTTGACACCATGGGCACATGCACATCAGTGCTTGCTGTATGCCCTGGTTGCACTTTTCTGGGGAGGAAGGATGCTCTGCCTGATGGTTTTGGTGCTTCCAGGCTCTTTACAGTCCCTAGTGCTTTGGCATGGCTATCTTTTTCCAACAGGCTCAATCAAGGAAGTTCAGAAAAAAAAAAAGAAAGCATGGTATAAAAAATAGATCTTTCCCTGTCGCCCTTTCCTGGTGGACAGGACAGGGTAGGATGAAATGGGACATCTCAGTGATGCAGGATGGGTTTCCTCAGCTGTCCAACAGCAAAGCTGACAGGGACGTATGTAACACAGGGAGTGAAGGGTGAAAATTATCACAACGGATTTGGTGAGCATTGGAAAGCTCAGCTTTGTCCTGAGACCTTTGTAGCTTCTCCCCAGGCACGCAGAAAGAGGGAGGCCAGCCCTCGTGTAAGGAAGCAAAAGCACATCCCTGTCACTTTGCTCTCCAAGTACAGGGAGGAGAAGTCAGGCAGGACTTCTCTTGGCCCAGGTCTGCAGGAGAGATACCATTGTGACCCTCAAAATTTGTCTGCAAAGCAGTTGTGTGGCTACATTTAAAGAAATTTTCCTTGCAGATAAAGTGAGCTTTTACAAGGCCAAACGCACGCAATGGACAGCTCTGAAAAACACTTCTGTTGGAAATTTTCCTTTCTTCTTCTGTCTTATATCACGTACTTAAGCCCAGTAGGAGTTTTAGGTGGAACTGAAACCAGCTTATGGTGCAAGGCGGGTGCAGGGTTGCCATGGGTTGCAATTGCACCTCTGGCTTTGACCTGGGTGGGAGATCCCAGGCGCTAATCCTGATTAACGCAGTTCCCTTAATGTGGTGGTAACCTGTTGAGGTCCTTGCTTCTGGGTAAATTGTCTCAGTTTCCCGTCTTCAAACAAAGCCTCCTGGTGGCACCACTGATGCTGGCAGATGGGCCTATCCCTCCCTCCCCCCTGAACTCCTGTGAACCCCTGTTTCTATTGGGATAGTCTCAAGGCTATATCTGTTAAAAAGTGTCTGGCCATTTTTTAAGGCAACATTTGAAATTATAGTTCAGATTAATTTCTCTGAGCAGTGCATTCAGATCTGGGTCAGGTCAGATCCACCAGCTGGGTATTCCTCTATTCAGGAGAGCCCCAAGGATGCTGAGAAGTTGAAGGATGCTCCACAGGCAGTGGCTGGGGCTGGCTTTCCCACAAGGGGTGCTGGGTCCCTTTTCTGCACGAGGAAGCCTACAAACCAAAGTTCTCATCAGGCTGGTCACTAAAAAGTTATGCTGATTTTGCAGAGAACAAGGCTATTCATTTGAGTGGCTTCACCGTGTTCTAGGTCAGGCAGAAATTTTGTCAGCCTGAAATAGTCATCTAGCAATTACTGTGGAAGATCACACATACGTTTTTGTTTGGTTGGTTTTTTGTTTTATTAAAACTGTTGTGTAGTGCATGTTACTAAAATAATTATCATGCCTTCCCTCCAAAGGTGGCTGCATTTCTTCAGTGGACAAGATTTTTCAGCTGCTCAGTATTTTTCTTTGTGTACACTATGTGTAGGGGCTTCTTAATGATAAATGGCTCTTGGAATTTGGTAGGATCAGGATGTTACAGTATGGAAACATTTAAGTCCAAACAATAACAAAATAATATAATTCTAGTGGCAGAGATTGTAGGGGTTTTTTTTTGTGAGGGTATGGTTGGACTTGATGATCTCAAAGGTCCTTTCCAACCATGAAGATTCTATGATTCTATGATTCTACGTATTGGGAAGGAGGTGGCCATCCGCGGGGATGCCTGTGATTGCAGACAACCCCTCTCCCCTTGCAGACAGGTGTGGGATCAGCACCAGGCAGATGGGGTTCAGGTCCATGGTACTAGCAAGGGCAGTGCCTCCCAAAAAGGCTCCCAGAGGTGGCACGGAAGGGCTGGAGCAGGCAGCTGTCAGGCCCCCAGTCACTAGCTGGCCACACATTGCTGGATAACACGCTATGGGGACTTGGTCTTGCACACCTTCCCCGTCTGGGGACGCCCAATGGAGGGCTGGCACTTCCCCATTTTTTAATTTTGTTTCCTCTTTTGTGCACTTTGTCACCATTGCTCTGCCCTTTGGACAGCCTGTGGGGACACACTGTCTGTGCCCCTTCCTCCTCCTCGCTGCATTTTCCTATGTCAGTCTTTCCTCATGCCCAGCACCCTGTCTGTCCCTCAGTCACTGAGTAATGGTCACACCGATGATACTGAAAGAGAGAAAGAGAGGAAAATCCTTCATTTTTCAAAAGAAGATGAAAAAATAAAAAAGAACCTAGGAAAAGTATACCCAGGGTGAACGGCCCTACCATAGCTTCTCCCTGCTAAAACACAGGGGTGAAAAGAGATGTCACTGGAGACCTCCCCTGCCCCAGGACCTTGCTGCCTTGCGGAACAAGAAGGATTTGGTGTGGGGCTGGAAGAGCCCGGTGCCGAGGTGCCCACACTTCCCATGCCTCTGACATGGGCAGCAGGTGGCTTTAATCTGGCATGGCTGAAATTGCTTTTCTTAGCAAGTTCGGCGGTACGCTGGCTCCAAAGGAGGCAGACTATTCATGCTGGCCTCTGCTAGCTGCCAGCTGTCATGGCAAAACAGATGGCCTTGTCAGTGGCGCTGTGTGCTGGGGACTTACAGCGGCGATGCTGAAAACAGGCGAGAACAACCCCCAGACCTGGCGTACATATTTGTGTGCGTACATGACTTGTCCCACCCGTACATTTTGCTTCCTATGCAAAGCTTGCTAGAGACTACCTATTCTGTGATTCTGTGATTCTGTGATTTTGTGATTCATTCCTCTCTGCCTTCAGAGGTGACCATTTGACCGCTTCTCCCTTTATTATCAGCCCCTGGTGAGCGTGTGCTGGCAGCACAGAGCAGCACAAGTGCACGCAGGCTCCCACCTCATGCCAAACTCCACAAAAACACAACTTCCCTCTCTGCTAATCATGTTACACCCCATGAGCTCACTGAGCTGGAGCTAAGACCTCAGAATTATAGGGCTTGAATGACCAGCAACCTGGGGAGCCTCGTAGAAAGACTTTCATAAATCGTTTCCATCCCCTGAGAAGAGCATGATGCTACATGGTGTCACTCACAGAAGATGACGCCCTGACAACATTATTTAGCGAGTCTTGATGGTGAAGAGCCGTCTACAAATGTTGAGGAGAAACCTGTCTATGCATCCTTCGTGTGATAAAGCAAACAAGCTGCAAAAAGGACAATATTTTCCTGAATCTGTTGGGCAGAATTACACTTTGCTCTTATCAGTTAGTGCAGGGCAACACTGTTAGTTCCCCAAATAAAGCAGCAAGAAAGATGCCATTTCTTCTGCTGCCGTTGCTAGATGGAGATGGGTTTGAAATGACTGTCTCTTCCAGGACAGAAGCGGGGAGGAGCAGTGAATCAAGGAGGCAGCAGGTTCAAAGCAAGCCCAAGGAAGTGGGTCTGGCATAATGAAGCGGTGGAACTCCTCGCTGCAGGATGCTGAACATTTGCATGAGTTCAAAAAGCATCCGGGCCTATTCATGGAGGAAAAACCTATGAGGGGTTATTAGGGGCACAGTTCCCAGCGGTGGCTCAGGAAGTCCCCCAGGCACGTTGCACGAGACGGGAAGAGTCACCTGGGAAGCGCTGGCTCGCTCGCCTGGATTCATGCTGTTTCCGAGGTGCCTGAAGCAGGTTAGCTGCACTTGCAGCTGGCTCATTGATCCAGATGGACTTTTTACATCTCTATATCATGGCTGGAGTACAAACATCCTTTTAGTGCTCCCAGTGTTGTTGGACTGGCCGGGACATCTACCAAATGCATCTATTTAGCACAAAGTTTTACTCTTTCTGCTGTTTCTGCTGTTCTACTGCTTACTGTTTCGACTGTTGTGTTTTTTTCCTGATTTCTGCTAAGCCAGCACTGCTGGTGCTCAACACCGTTCCTGGGGTTAAGCCATCCAGTTTGGGGGCAGCTGCTCAGACAGTCACGGGGTCAGTGGTGGGCTCTGGGCTGGCCTGGACATCAAGGGGTCTGTCAGAGTGTTTCCTATTCTGTTAGAGAGATCCTTTTCCCTTTAATGAACTCATTGATAAAGCGGAGTGCAGAAGGAGCAAGCTCCTGGGAGACATTTTCAAGGGCATAAACTCTTGCCAGCCAGGCTGTGGCATGTGCCTGTCTGTCTGCATGCCAACGGCTGCAGAAGTTGATCTCAGCCGCGAGAGCATCTGTTTGGCAGCAGCCTGAAAGCCTGAGGTCTCTGCTGCTTCCCTCTGTCCCTGCTGGAGCTACCAAGGGCTTTGTCATGACTGCAAAGGCAGCAGCATCAGGCCTTTCTCAGATCAGGTCTCTTTTTGCGAGAGAGAGACCTCATGCTGGCACAGGAAACCACTGAGAAGCAAATGGCAGGAGGCTGGGAGAGTTGTCCAGACCAGTTTCATGTTCCTGCGGAGGCCCAGGCCATCGCCAGCAAAGGTCTCCCATCCACCTCCCCCTCTGAAAGAAGGCCCAGCTTCAAAGTTCAGTGGGGACGCTTGGGGCAAAGTCCATGAAGCCCTTCATGGATACAATCATCTGACGCATTTTGGGTGTGAGTCAATGCCTGATGCACCAAGACAGGAGGTGAATCAGTCACAGGGCTCTGCTGGGGGTGTCTAGGAAAACATCATGGCAACTGCGGTCGCTTCTGACCCCCTGGGCCGTCCACACTTGACCCTATGGCTGCTTCATCTCCGGTGGGGGACGGCAGGGCATGACAAGTCAGGGCCACGCATCCCCGCTGGATTTGTGCGATCAGGCCACAGCGGGAGCTGACCTCATCTGTGAAGCAGGGAAGGAAGATTAGCCGGAGGCACAAAGGAGCCCCACAGGGATTTCTGACTTTCTCCTCTTGCTATGACCTCCTGTGGACGGCTGTGATGCTCAGGTCTCCGGGGTCCATGGCTGCTGGCACACGGACCATGGAAGGGACCCTGGGAGAAGCAGTGATGTGCAGTTCTTTGCCATGCTGAGACAGTGCTTAAGGCAGAGCCCAGACTGGGAGGCGATGGAGAAAGAAAAAGCCTGGCTTTAAACTTGAACCTGATCTGGGGTTTTGTCTGGTCTCAATTATGATGACTGCTTCTCTGTGCCTTAGGAGTAATTTCTGTGTTTGAATCTTCCTTTGATTTTTCACAGAATCACAGAATCACAGAATGGTTCAGGTTGGAAGGGACCTTAAAGACCATCTAGTTCCAACCCCCCTGCCATGGGCAGGGACACCTCCCACTAGACCAGGCTGCTCAAAGCCCCATCCAGCCTGGCCTTCAACACTTCCAGGGATGGGGCATCCACAGCTTCTCTGGGCAACCTGTTCCCGTGTCTCACCACCCTCACAGTAAAGAATTTCTTCCTGATATCCAACCTAAATCTCCCCTCTTTCAGTTTGAGGCCGTTCCCCCGTGTCCTGTCATTACACTCCCTGATAAAAAGTCCCTCCCCATCTCTCCTGTAGGCCCCCTTTAGGTACTGGAAGGCTGCTATAAGGTCTCCCCGGAGACTTCTCTTCTCCAGGCTGACCAACCCCAGCTCTCTCAGCCTGTCGATTTTTATCTACAGATTTTTTTATCTACAGTTGCCATTAACTTGTTCCCAGGCAGGCATCAGGCTGTGCCAGACAAGTTAGACCCACACATATAAGGCTGCGTTAGCCTAAGCCTGTCCCTTTTGGTTCAAACCACTCTGCTCGGCAGCTTTACTCCGAGCAGCACCAGTATTAGGGACAAATATACAGAACCAGGGCAAGTGTATGCCATAAGAACTCCAGCCACGCGTCTAGCATTGAACATTTCTAGCTCAGCAATCTCCCTGAGTTTAGTAACCCCAGACGAGCTTTGCTTCCAGGAATTTATCATTTCGGTTTTGAACCCCTGTAAACTGTGAGCACGCATAGGGTCCTGCAGCGAGGCATTCCCCTGCTTAACACCGTGTGGGAGCCGGTGCTCCTCACGTGGGTTTGACCTTGCTAGCTGACACTTTTGGTTCCCGTGCCCTGACACCTGGGTGACCACTCAGCACCTCCATGCCCCATAACAGGGCACAGTCCTGCTGAAAGAGCCTCCGAGGAGCCCAGCTCCCACCTGGCCCACTGCTTGAGGGACAAGCGCCCAGGAAAGGCAGCAGGTTTCCATTCCCCTGGTGCCTGGCTTTTGGGCCTTGGGATCAGGAACGGGTGCAAGGGAGCTGCCTGAAGCCAGCTGTACCCGCTGTGCCTGTATAAGAAGTGCCAGACACAAGTCGCCCCTCCCTGGGTATGATTTGGAGGGGAGCCCCAGTTACTGTTGACACAGAACAACATCCATTTCCATTGCTGCTGCAAAACTCAAATACGGACCACTGTTATATTCATAGAAATTAGTGGGAGATTTGTCATTCATAGCCTGATTGTATGAGTCTGACACTATGTATAAATAGGTTATAGTCACACTTACGTAACACTGCCTTATTTATGATCTTAAGCCCAAGGGAGAAATGTCTCTTCCCCGGCCCTTTCTTCCTAGCAAAAAACGTCATTCAAAGCTCAGCTTCAATCCTATCACCGAGGGATGCTTAACCAAACACTGGGAAATTTAAGTGAGGCTTTTCTCTTTCAACTTGTGAACAGCGATGTCCCCAAAGAAGGCAGCTGCTAGCATCTGCATGCCTGTGATTAAATACTGCACTGGGGCTAGAGAGCTTTCAGGAGGCTTTCAGGAAGCCAACTACGTGGGATCCAATGTGTGTTAAGGAAAAATGTCACAGGTTATGTTAAAGGTTAAAATGACGCAACCCTTACTGGCTTCATTCTTGTTTCCAAAGCCAATCCCTTACACTGAGGATGTCTCACAGTAAACTGAGAGGAGGGTATCAACTTGCTTCCACAGATTCCCTTCTCTGTCTCTGATGCATCCACAAATCCTGCAGCCAAGGATATTAGTCTAATCCCCACGACACTTGAAATTTTGGGATTAAGGGATCCACGTTCTTGTTTTATCCACCTCACTTATACATCTGCTTTATCATCTGTGGCTGTAATAACACGATCGCAGACCATGTGTGTCCTGACACCTGGAATAGGGAAAGCTTCAGGGCTTTTGGAGAAGGCAGGAGACCAAAGGGGATGGGGATGGGCACGGGGTACTGATGGGGTCTGACAGCCAGCACAGCATCACAGTTGTATCAAAAATGACAACATGTCAAGGAGAGCTCATGCAGATTCTTATGTCAGGAAGCAGCTGACTGATGTGGCTCGCCCTTGTCTGCCAAGGCTGTAGAAATGTTCAGCAATGACCCTGCATCCAACCGGCCACCACTCACATTGAACCACGTGCTGGAAGATGCACTGCCCGGGGTACAGCCAGACTGGCTCTGCAGCTGCTGGGACCATAACAGGGCTGGTCTTTGGGTCCTGGTGATATTGAGGGGCAAGTCTGCCTGAGAGAGAGAGAGAGAGAGGAAACCAAAGCTGCAGCAGAAAATGGCTTGGGACACTTTGCGTCCTGCTAATTTGGGTGGGTCCTGCCCTGGTCACATTTGCATGGGCACAAACCAGCTGCAGCTGTTGGGATAGATGGAGCACTCCATCGCTGTTCTGAAGAAAGACTGCTTTGCTTTCAGGAATAAAGGCTGCTTTTTCCATCTCCTACTCTAGATCAGATCAAGGCCCCTGTGATTAGTCCCCTATCTGGTGAGTTATAGCTGATTTCCCCATTACTATAACCCTCACTCTATCTGCATGGCAAAAGCAAGAGATTATTTATCTTTCTTGAGATAAAAATCTTTAGGGCAGTCCACTGGAGTGGGGATTATAAACTGATGCCTCAGCAGAGAGCGGGGAAAGCAGACCTAGCAAAGCTCCTGACATTTTTCATGTGCTGTCAGAGGCTTTTGGGCTGGCGTGCGGGGATTCGGGGTTTGAGGCAACAGAAATTGTGGCAGGGTTCAAGCATACGCCGCAGCGACTTGCAGCCTGGTATGAAGGAACAGGGATGGGAAAGGCGGGCACTTCAGCCCCGACTGGGTCAGATCCCCTTCCCTGGCTCCATTCTCCCCTTTTTCAGCAGCATGGTGCTGCTGAAAAGCCCTGAGAGATCCTGTGATGAAAGCGAGTTGTGGATGAGCTTCTCTGTTGACAGCGCATCAAGAGCTGCATTTCATCCAGATGCCTGGGAGGATAGGGCAATGATCTGGGACACGCTTGCTGAAATCTGCTATTCTGGCCCTGGGTTTAAAAATAAAAGCATGTCAGAGGCAATGTGAAGCTTAGCAGACCCATGAGAAACCAGGAGGGATGCAGGTGGGTCCGAATAGCTACCTGCGCTCAGGTACTCCCGTCACTCTCTGTGTGTCCCACTTGGCAAGGCGCTGCCCTGGAGCTCGGGTTGCTCACATGCTTTTGCAGCTGAGGGGCTGGAAAGCACTGGAAATGAACATTTTCCCCTCCTCCACCTTCTCAGCCAACCTTGCATAATTTTCCCTTTAGCCTCCCTAGACAGGTTCGTTACAATTCCCCTCCATTAATATGCAAATATGCCCTAGAGGAAAAGAGAGCCTGAATTTATTAACATGAATCTGTTAACTCTTTCACTGCTGAACTGCCCTTTGCAGACGGAAGGATGCTTTCCCCAGCCTGGAAAGCCGTGAGCAAGAGAGACACCACGAAAGGACCACCGTGAGGTGCTGCATGAGGACAGACGGGAGCAGTGACCCTGCGGCACTCTGGGAAGGCCAGGTTTTGTGGGTAAGCGCAGTCTTGCAAGCTGTGAAGACCTTGATTCTGCCTTCCATTTCTGCCAAAGGCTTCCCGTGCATGCCAGGGCAAATCACTCAACCCTTTGGCTAACCGCTGGGAGCTGCTGGGGGAAGGCGGCAGCATCCTTACGCTGCAACCTCTGCCACGTGCCGAGGGTAGCAGGGATACACCTCTGCGCTTCGTCCACCCGCAGCTGTACAGCTGGCTCACTGTCTGACCAGGAGGATGGAGGGAATCAAGCTCTTGGAAAAACTCCAGCATAACAAGATCCTGCCCTGTGTTCCAGCCCAGGTGGCGCAGATGCAGACACATCTGCCAGGTAGCTGAGATGTGCGGCGTGACGCTGCACACCAAGGGCCCCACGTGTGAGTGCTGGGGTCAGGAGCCGGGGGCAGCAGAGCCTGGAGGAGCCCAGAGGGCTCGCTGAGCTCAGCAGCTTACCAGCTGCCCACAGCAGCCACTGCCCACCCAGGGGGACTCATGCTTCAACATTTCTCCGGGCAGCAAAAGCATTTAGATAGCCAAAAAAATTGGTACCTATTGGCTGGCAAATTTACAGCCTGGCTTTAACTTCGTTTTCGCTGACACAGTGAGATGAGGTGTAAATTCCTTTTCCTTAATTCAAAGAACATATTGACATTTAATCATCCAAATGTGCACCTCCTTTGACAATCCATTTCCCGTCAGCCTCCTGCCACAACTGCCTCTTCTGGCCAGGGCCTATAAAAGACTATTCTTTGACTCCATTGCAAAGGAAATGAATGTCTCTTGCTCTCTTTCTTTTCTTTTGGTTGTTTGTTTTCCAGCAGGATGTATTTCAGTTTGCTCCATACGGATGCTGTTTGACAGGAATATTCGCTTTCACGCATCTCCAGGTTTGCAAAGTCAGGACATGAAGCTTTATGGACTTCTCCCACCCCCATTCCTCCCCCTTGTCCCAGTCCTTTCCACCCCCCTTACCCTCCACCCCGGGTAATTGTGCTGCTTCTTTTGCCTTGTGGATTCTGCCTCGCAAGGCACCACCATCCCCACCACAGCATCAGCTGCAGATGTGACCAGCCAGGAGCAGAGCTGTGAGAATGGCATTTCTAGCAACCTGGCTGGATGCAGTTTATTTTCCAGGAAGAGCGAGGCAAGAACTGCCACCTCCACACAGACAGCTGGAAGGGATGCACAACGGGGAGAAGAGGTTTCAGGCACGTGGAAACACTTGGAAATCTCCATCAGATGCACATGCAGACACACCCATCCGTGCTCCGTCCTGAAATAATGTCCTCCGTCTATGGTCATGGAAACATCCAGGGACAGCAGCCCAAATCCCCCCCTCCTCTACTCGTGCCAGTGTTGCCTTCCTCTCCTGTCTCAGACCTGTTTGGCCCAGTCACACGCTGGACCGGAAAGGGAAAAATTAGGATACCAGGCTCTGCCTCCAAGGACATATGCTCTGTGCCCTTCGTCATCCAATTTTAGTGTAAAAGCTGGAGTGAATAGTGGAGAAGGTGTTGAAGACAGCAGGCTAGCTCATCACGTGGTGGTGGCCAACATCTCCTGCCCCAGAGGAGCAAAGAAAACAGCATACTTTGGCATCAGCTCTCGATTAAATCTTCCTAAGACAATTCAATGGTCCAACTTGAGTTCAAGTCGTGTTGCTACAAGAGCACAATTTTTAATTAGTTTGAAATCAGATTCCCAGTTTGAGTTTTTTGGTCTCTGACAGCATTCTCTAAAGGAGGAAAGCACATCCCTGGCATGTCGCTGGCCAATCAGAGTCTGCTTTAGATCAGTAGAAATAGGTTTCTTCTTTCCTTGTGTCTGATGCAAGCTGGAATGGGAGAAAACTAACCTTCCACCCCTGTTTTATTAGGGAACAGGCTCAAATAAATACATTCCTGGAGTGGGGTGTACTACACAAATGGCAGCTATGTTTCCGCCCTGGCTAATCTGATTCGGCTTGGCTGGCGCGGGGTTGGCACAGCACAAAAAAGCCAGGGGTACAAAGATCAGGCTGATGCAGATGGAGGGGAGAATCTGGCAGCAGTCAGAGAGCAGAGCATAAGGGAGAGGCGGCAATAGGACACAGGAGTGTCACCAGCTGTAGGCCTTGAACGTGCATGGTAGGCTGGATTCCTCCCAGGTAGGCACACACAGCAAGGTGTTACCCTGCCTTGCCCAGATAAACAGCTACCGGGCCTGCAGGGGAGGGGATGTCAAGCTGCCTGTCCAAATGCTGCCTCCTGTGGAAAGCAGCAACCGGGGCAGATGGGCTTGGATATCCATTGGGCCCTTAACCTTACACCATGTCCAGCTCTGCATGAGGGTTGCTGAGCACCTTCAGGTCTCTGAAGCAAACTCACCTGGGCCTGGTCAGTGTCTGATTGCAGGAAATGCCCTGAGCACAGTCATTGGCATTGGGGTTTGAGGCATTGCTTTAGTTTGAAAGCAGCCCCAAAGGGGGATTCTGGGTGAAATGACTGCTTGGCGTTCAGGTGGTGGTTATGGGGAGATCCTTTTGGGGTCACTTCAGGGGTGTGAATTTGCTCCTTTGGCTTTTAGCTGAAAATAGTGCTCCTCCACGTGAGGAATTAAATCGAGGAGCCTTCCAAGGGGCCTCTTCCCTGGCAGGGTGCTGCAGTGTTTTGAAGGCTCTGAGGCTAATGAGCTGTCATTTTCTGACAGGGAAAATGTGGCGGTGGCAGATGCGTAATCAGAGGGACCCTGCAGAGCTTTCAGCGGGTCTGTCTTAATGCCCCCTGCCGTGGCAGCCAGTCCAGCCTGAGCGGGAGCTAAGGGACAAAGGAGGAGAGAGGAGCGTGTGCAGCGTGTGCACGCGTGTGTGCCCGGCGATGTGTGTGCGCGGGTGCGCTCTGCGGCGTGTGTGTGTGTACATATGTGTGTGTGCGTGCATGTGTGCGTGTGCATGTGTGTGTGCGCGCCCAGCGGTGCGTGGACGCGCACGTGTACACGTGTGCGCGCTGGGGTGCCCTGCAGAGCCTGTGACCCGCAGGGGGTCCCGGCGGGGGTGACACGGGGCACGGGCCGGTCGCCCGAGGGCGGCCCC
>VYZM01016680.1:94623-119718 GCA_013398915.1 Dromas ardeola | reverse complement strand
CAAACCCAATGGCACAAGCCCCCCCCGCTCTTTGTTTGAGTGTGTCCCCAGCCCCGCGGTGCGGAGAAGGTATCGGTGCAGGACCAAACACCGGGTGTCACGCCGATGTGGCTTTGCAGCGGGCAGAACCCCCCACCCGAGGGATGCCTCTGGGCTCCTTTTGCAGCTACAGCAGCGATGGGGGCTCCCCCCCCTCCCCCCGACGCGTTAAATGAGGTGCTGTGAACGGTTGGAGCTGCTGGTCCTGAGGGCTGCCGTGAGATGAGTTAGGGGAAGGAGATGCTCAGCTGGGGTTCCTGCATGAGCTCTGTGGGGTTTTTTTCTTTTTTGTTTACAGCCTGAGAGTTAATTTATTCCTTGGTTTACTTACAGCAGGGGTGAGGATGCGTATGCAGAGTAGCAAATCCATTAAGGGGCTTGATAGATGGAGGAGGCAGTGCTCCTGTTGTACTAGATACAGTAAAAACAGCAGGAGCTGTTCCAAGGATGCGATACGACGCGCTGCTGCGGGAATGCCTGCACAGCGAGGGCTCGCTCGGGAACGTGCTTTCGGGTCCTCTGCCGTGAGCCGTCCCGGTGCTGGGAGCCACGCATGTGGCAGGACACGCTGCTGCGCATCAAGGGTGGCCTTTGTCAGCTGAGCACTTCTGGTGCCCCTGTGATTCTCACGGGAGGTTGTTTGGGATTTTCAATCTTTTATTTTTAAGGAACGGGCTCCTATAGACCCGATCTTGGCACTGGAGACCTCTTCCTTGCTTGGCACAGAGCTATTAAAATCATCGAGCTGGCTCTTGCGTCACAAGAGCCGTGCTAACCCACCACTGTGCCGGTCCAAATGCAGATCTGTTGGGTGCAGGTCAGGATGAAGACCCGGATCTGTTTTGTGCAGGTCCGGCTGCTGCCAGGTTCTCCGTGAAACAGCCCGGCTGGGTGTTGCTTGGTGATGGGCACCCACAGAGCGTGGTTCCTGTGCCGGGCAGGGCCTGCACGCACAGCCGGGATCTGCACACCATGGGATGGAGCTGCTGGATGTGGTGCTTGACTGAACCGGCGTTAGATCTGATGAGATACATTGAAGAGAAACACCTTTGACTGTTTGAAAAGGACACTTTGCCTTTCCAAGGAGGGAGCTCATTTCCGCACATCACCCTGGGCAGCTCAGGATGGTGTCATGGTCACTGGAGTGGGATGGGGTAGATCTTGGGATTTTCAGATCAGACTTCCCGAAGACCGTCTATCAGGGGCACTCAGTTTTGGGTGCTCCTCCACATCAAATCAGTAGGACTGCGAAGGGAGGTCAGGCCCTGGCAACGCAGCCTCTGCACACTGTCCTGCTCACATGGGAGGGACAATGCAAAACCAGTGATGCATATGCACGTCTCTGCTGGAAGGTACTGGAGCCCTTCCTTGTGAAGGGGGAGGAAACCATAAAGGACAATGAGGTGCTGGCAATAGTGGTCTCCAGCTGCCTAGCGATTCCTGGGCTTTTGCATCCACTGGTCTTTTGAACACCCAGCCTTGTTCAGGGCAGCCTGAGCTAAGGCTGGATAGAGAAATATGCGCCCTGCTGTGCGTGCTCTGGCAAGCCGAAATCTGCCAGCAAAGGTCCTGCAGCTGGGGGGAGTCTTCAGGAGCTTTCCTGGGAGCCAGGGCTTGGTCTAGCTAGATTCCTGTGGTGATAGTAAAATACCTGATTTCTGTTAGTTTTAAGGTGCAAGTTCAGACTCCACAAGGGTGTCAGGGTTGTTGATTTGAATGAGAGAGGGAAATCTCACCAGAAGTGTTTACCTGCAGCCAACATTGCAGTTTCTCTGTCCTGGGAAATCGATGGGGTTTGCTCTTGTTTTGCCTGCCGTTAGGAAGATCTGAGGTCACCTTTGCTTATCCCCCAGCAGCAGGTCAAAGGAGCAAGCTACTCTGTCACAGGGCGCTCTCCTCCATGTTCAGCTCATACCCAGGTCCCCGAGAGGCAGGGGACACCTGCCTCTGGAGAGCAGCTTTGCTGTGGGGTTAGCTTCACTTTACCTGGCCAGTGCCAGGGCTTCCCTGGCCTGTTATTTTGGGAGCTCTGGGCTGGAGGGTCAGGCTGGGAAAGGGGGAGACCTCCCTGTGCTTTGTGTCAGGATGATGTGTCGGGGGAAGCTGGGAACTGAACAGTCTTTGGCCTGGGAGCGGCTTTTACCATTGAAGTCAGCGGATGCTGGCAACAAATCCTCTCTCCATCATCTTATAGAGCAGCCTTGGCCTCTGTCTGGGGTTTTGGCTGGCGACATGTAGGGGACTAAACCCTGGACCAGAGACTTCGGGAAGCCAAGAGCACTGCAGAGCTCTTGGAGCTCTTGCTCCAAGGGAGTGGTGGGGCCTCAGGGATTCCCCCCCTTGCTGCCAAGAGCCTGGTTGCTCATCCTGGGGCAGGAGACCACTCCCCATCCCTGTAGCATCATCTAGTGGCAAGGGGCACGGTGAGGTGCGTCAGCTCTGTCTATGCCGTTCTGCAGTGCTGTGCATGCAGCCTGGGGTAACGCTTCCTGCCTCTCTTTTTGCAGGGGGTTATGAGCGTTTCTCCTCGGAGTACCCTGAATTCTGTGCAAAAACCAAGTCCCTGAGCAATGTGTCACCCCCCACCAGCGCTGAGCCCCTGGATTTGGGTTGCAGTTCCTGTGGGACCCCCCTTCATGACCAGGTATGTCTAGAATCCCGGTGCTCAGCTAGTTTGACTGCTCCTTCCAGCACTGCAGCCTGGTCCTGCTGGGGTCTCTCTGCGCTCCCTCAGCTGAGGCCTGCAGACCCAAAGCCCTTCTCCCTTTCCTCTCATGGGAGAGCATGGTGGTCCTCCTGATCCCAGGGCATTTGTGCTCCCTGGGGAGCGGACAAGCCCAAATCCCATTAGCCATAGCCTGTTCCTGAACAGGATGAAGAGGGTGGGGGAGGGAGGGTTGGAAGGGGTTTAACAGCTCAGAAAGGCAGCCTCGGCTTCCTCTTTTGAGGGCCCTGGATCAGGTGCCAGGTTCCTGCACTCCTCAGGGCCTCCAAGCCATCTGGATGTGTGTTCTGCCCACTGCTGTCCCCTGGCTACCCCCATATCTGTTGTTTTTCTCTGTAACAGGGTGGCCCTGTGGAAATCCTTCCCTTCCTCTACCTTGGCAGTGCCTACCACGCTGCCCGGCGGGACATGCTTGATGCACTTGGCATCACAGCCCTGCTGAACGTCTCCTCAGACTGCCCCAACCACTTCGAGGGGCACTACCAGTACAAGTGTATCCCCGTGGAGGATAACCACAAGGCTGACATCAGCTCCTGGTTCATGGAGGCAATTGAATACATCGGTGAGTACCTGCGCAGAGGAGCTGAGTCTGTGTGTCTTTCACTGGGGGGGCAGGTTCCTGCCTCAAAGACCTGGAGCCTTTGGCTCAGAGGGAACTCGGGTCCAGCAGAGTCCAGGCCATTTGTCGCACTGGTGGGGGGGAGGTCAGCCACCACCTGCAGGTTTGGCAAGGGGTTGGGGTTTGTTGGAAGGGTGTTAGTCTCACGTCTCATCCCCTGTTGTCCTCCAGACTCGGTAAAGGAGTGTTGCGGCCGGGTCCTAGTCCACTGCCAGGCTGGTATCTCCCGCTCCGCCACCATCTGCTTGGCTTACCTGATGATGAAGAAGCGTGTCAAGCTGGAGGAGGCCTTTGAGTTCGTCAAGCAGCGCCGGAGCATCATCTCCCCTAACTTCAGCTTCATGGGGCAGCTGCTGCAGTTTGAGTCGCAGGTGTTGGCCACCTCATGCGCAGTGGAAGCCGTCAGCCCCTCGGGGACACTGCGGGAGAGGGGCAAGGCCACGTCCACCCCCACCTCCCAGTTTGTTTTCAGCTTCCCAGTCTCTGTCGGTGTCCATGCCACCCCCAGCAGCCTCCCCTACCTGCACAGCCCCATCACCACATCGCCCAGCTGTTAGCTCAGGGGCTGAGGCCAGCCAGGCAGATAGTGCCAGGCCTGGAGGGGGCAGGTGGGCATGGAGCCCCCTGATGTTAAGCAATAGTGCCGGACACTGCCGTTCACCCTGGACTCAACGTCTTTTTCGTAGAGAAATTTCTTACCTCATCTTGGTTGTTTTGCTTTTTAATTTTATGTTTTGAAAGCATGAAACTTGTAAAAGCCACAAACCCTGACATTGTCCAGGCTCTTTGGGGGAGGGGGAAAAAAAAAAAAGTATACTGGGTTTCCTCAAGTGCCTGGTCTTCATCTATTTCCATCCCTATTTTATTGTCCTGTTATTTTTAAAAAAAAAAAAGATATACCTCCCCTTCTCCCCTTATTTCTGCCTGTAGCTCATCTGGGTTGAAAAGGGAGCATACCCTCTCTTTATTGTGCAGCAGTCCTTCCCCCTCGCACAAAGCGACAGGGGTGGGTGCTGCTTACCTGAGCCAGTTGTGCTGGGTGGCGAGCAGAGCAGCCGGCAGGGCCTTGGGGCAAGCAGGAGCGGTGGCATAGGGCTGCCTGCAGTCAACCTCACCTCTGCCCACGCCTGGGGAGGCGATGCAGGAGCTGGCAGGCACCTGCCGAGTCACCAGCTGAGCCTATTCCTGTGGGGGAGGGCAGTCTCTGGCTGGAAGGTGGTTTGTTGGAGGAGGTTTAGTCCTAAATGCCTCTTTTTTTGCCTCTCTGGTTCCTGCAAAACTTATGTCCAGTCTCCTGTGGCTTCAAGAAGAGACAGAAGGTGTGGGGGCAGCAGTCTGGGCTTTTCATTACTCTGTTGGGGGTTTCCTCTCCATCTGTCCCACTGCTGCTCTTCATCCAGCAGCATGGGACATGGTTGGGCTGTAATGGAGAGCAGCAGGTGGCTGGCCCAGGGATGTCATCCATCCATTCAGCATTTCCAAACTTCCTCCACCTCATGACCGGTGTGTGCCACAGGCTGGACACCCACTTGCCCTTCTCCACCTGAGCTGGGTCTCGCTCACCTGTGCAACGCTGCTGCAGCTTTTGGTCCAAGCCTAGAACATGCCTCATCTTCAACCCACCTGGAGCCTTCTTTCCCACCATACCTCTCTCCTTCCCCCCAAGTCCAATCCAACACACAAGATGCCTGTGTGGCTGATGTACATATGTATGGTTTTGTTCCTTTTTTTTTTTTTTTTTTTGTTAGAAAAATTACATTANTTTTTAGAAATTAACTTTTTATTTATTGCTTGAGGGGGGGAGAAAACAAATTGTTTGGAGAAAACAAAAATAAAACTGTTTTCAACAGTTGTGGCTGGCATGGGTTTGTCCTAAGACCAAGACGAACAGCAGTTTGTGCAAACACTCAGCTTTCACAGAGCAACTGTTAAAAATGCATTTATTGAATTTTAAACTATTACAAGTATTGCAGATCAGACATTTAGCCAAGCACATTTATAGATCAAACTCAGTTGTTACAAAGATGTTACCTAAAGTCCACCTGTAGGTAGGCTGAGAACCTGCCCATCATCTTCTTTGAGAGAGAGGGTAAAGGAGGAAATAAATAAATGATAACCCAGCTCCAGGTAATTGGCAATCAAGAGAGGAAACACACAGGGCTAGTTATGAAAACAAGTTATACAAAAAAAGGTCTAAAAACTCAACCCCCAGGTACCAATTGCCATTTGGGTTGGCAGAGAAAGCAATTAGGAATGAAGATACACACGCTTACGGGACTGTGGCACAGAAGAATTCCCATTTCAATTCCCAAAGCTGAAGCAAGTTCTGCAGATGTTAAGAAAGTGTCAAAATTACCTTGTAATACAGAGACTCTAATCAAGCTACATTAATAATTAATGGAACCAACACTAAAACTTGCCACCAACAGGTTCAGTAAGACAGAAATAGCTAAATCAAAACCAGTCAGATAATACGACCTGACAGGTATATGTGTTGGCCTAATGGGAAATGCGTCCCTTTCTCCTGTTCCTTACTGATTCATGGGCTCATTCACCTTGCTTCAGAAGTCTTAACACACATATGCTGTCCCCTGATCCTCTAGGTTTCACATCCACGATGCGTTCAGAGAGGTGGGAACACTGCCACTCCAGCTCTGCGCCTGTCCTGACGCCCTCTGAAAGATCTGGAGCGCGCTCTGGATTAAAATGACTGAAGCATGCATCAGCTACATCTCCTTTTAGATTTCTGAGCTAATTTTTCTGTGGCGAAGCAGCATGGAAAGGAGAAAATGCCATTAAAAATAAATTCACACACTTCCTGACCTTCAGCTTCTGAGAATTATTAGCAACGTTCAAACTAATTTGGTTTTGTGGTTGGACCCTTCCTTTTACCCATCTTTTGGAAAAATCTGTTCTGGGTAATTTCTGTTAACAGTCCCATGTGGAAATTCTAGGTAAGCACATACTGTGCAGGAGCTCTGACTTCACTGCAGGGATGGAGTCTTTTTCAAGAAGATTTGCCACTGTCTTAAGTAGTTGCCACAGGCCACACAGTGGCACGACATGTTAGCATCCCTCAGCACTTCACGCATTCACGGGGAATGCATCTCCTCCAACCTACAACAAACAGTAGGATCAGCTGGTTTCCAGAGCCAAGGAAGTGTCCTTCTCCAGAAGCTACTCCATCCCATGCCTTTTCTGTGCCTGATGCCACCAAAGCCAGCACTACACAACATCTTGCAGGGCTTTCTTTTTGCTTCAGTGCAGAATTTTGTCTGGGGGTATTCCGTTATCAACAAGCAAAACATAAAAGTTTGCAGGCAAAATAAATTCCTGCTGCGTAATGCAGTGGGATTCAATCGCATCACGTGCAAACATTGAAAACGGAGGTTAGAAAACATCGATACCACACAAAGACCAACACTGACTGCAGAACAATGGAACTAGTAGAAGAGGTTTGTAACAGTCTCCGCAGAGCTGGGATCAAAATAAACTGGCAGATAAAAATAAGGACGAGAAAATAAGATACACCTTATTAAGGTACTGTACCCTCTGCTTTTAATCCTAACAGAAGTTTTGTTGACAGCATTCAGACTGCAATGTCACTCTGCACCAGGTACCTAATTCATCTGTCTCATGGAAACAATTTCAGCAACGGAGGGCAGAACCCTCCCTTCTTCGTTACATGGTGAAGCTTCCTTCTGTGTTGCCTACTAAGGTTCTGTCACAAACTGCACAGACATTACAAAATGCTGCCTCAAAGGGACACGGACAAAAATCAACAGGCCTGAGACACAACTGTCCCTTTCCCCAGCAGACACCACCTTCTGTCCCAGCAGGAATAGCTCTTTCTGGAGCCAACAAGAGGTGCCCAGGCTCCCAAGCCTATGAGATGGCTTAGCCCAGCATGTTCTTGCATCCTCAGTTCTTGCCGTGCCTTCCAGTGCTGCAAATGAGCATCCCATTATCAGGGGACCACCCTTCTGAGAAAGTTGAAAAACTTCTTCCTTTCTCAGAAGGCAGCAGCTGCCTGGTTATGGGGGCGTGCTATTTTTAACGTCCCATTCTCTACAATTAGGAGGCATCAAGTTAACTCCCTCAGCTAAAGCAGCATCATCTGTACCATTAACAACCTGCCAACTGCAGCTCTAGCAGCTCTACCACGACAACCAGCTTCTTCATGGGTAACTTTGCTATTGATGGTCAGATCCTCACTTTGTTTTAAACTGTAAGAGGACCTACACCAACACACGCCAGGAGAGGCAGAGGCTACTTCTGCATGGGTTTCTACAACACACAGATGCATCATCAAGCCTGGGTACTCCTCTGTGTCTGGCCACAAACGGATATGAGATCACGTCGTTACGAGACAAAAACCACTGCAAAATGATTTCCTCACACAGCACCTTTACTCTGCACAGAACATCAGATACGTTAACACTGGCAGTTCGAAGATACTGGACAGTATTTTTAGCCCCTAGAAGTTCAAGGCTGCAGGAGAAATCCAGACTAGCCATTAGTTCAATCAGCACACAGGAAACAAAAAGCAAGAACAGAATCTGGTGCGGGCTTGGTGGGGTTTTCATTTTTAGGTTTGTTCTTGTTTTTGAAAGATGTAAAGCTTTTAACTCCACACCCACATTAACCATTTTTTGCTCCCCTAAGCAGCACAACTGTTTTACCATTTAAAACTATGTCTAACAGGGGATGGTGAGCAACACTCACTCTCGCCGCTATCTGAAACTCTAGTGTAGAAAGTCACATCCCCCCACTCCATTATTAACTAAGTTAAAAACAAACCCCAAACTTAAATGATGAATACAAAGCTTCAAAGCCTAGTGGTGATCTTTGCAATCCTAACACTATTAAACAAGTAGCCAAAATACAAGCACCCAATTTTATCAATGAAGTTTGATTAAAAGGACAACTAGGCTAGAGCCTGGCTTGGACTTCAAAGCTACATATTTAATCAGGTCACAAAATGAAGCGAGAACCATATATCCACTGCCAGATCAAGAAAAATAAAACCCAAAGTTCAAGATCTGTTGGAGTATTGCTATTTCTAAGGTTTTCTTTAGAGATAATACAAACAGATGATGTGCAGGTAGCCAGATTGCATCAAATGACTCATTTTACAGTGGGTGAAATTCCTCCATGAAGGTAACTTGCTTCAACATTAACACCTTTATGTTAAAAATGAAAATTTTGTGTCTTAATGCTGAAAGTGAAAAGCTCTTCAGGTTTAAGTTTGTTTTATCCAAACATGTCAACAAAATCCCACTTGTAGGGAGCACATATTTTTATAAACTAAAAGCACACTGTTCTGTCTTTTCCTTGCTTCAAGGGGGATAAAACCTGAACGCACGAACTGGATCATCAGAACTAAATAGTGCTGGTTGACAGGGAAATGTGCAGTGTGTTGTGTTCAAAGGAACATTTTTTTTCTCCAGTCGTTACATGCTCAAACACCGAAGCACATCTGCTGGTATTGGTTGTTAAGAAAAAAATTAAACACGCCTCCATTTTCAGCCTTCTCTAAAGCTGTAAAATGAACACAAAAAAGGAATCAGTTTCTACTTTTGTTAAATGCATATCCTCCATGAGGGGGGACTTTTGAAATTGTTTGATGCTGTGCTATGCAATGCTTAAAAATAACTTACTTCTACCCAGTGAAATAAACCTGGGAACTTGCAGGGAAGGGGATTAGAGTGAATAAATCCTAGCTTTGTTCTCTGGTATACCTGCAAACAAATCCACTTGCCAACTGATGTTTTAAAAGTTTGTTCTCATCAAAATGTAAAAGCGATATTTAAAAAAAATATTATTTTTGTAAATCCCTTAAGCTGTTCAACTGTTATGTCACACACAAAGATGTGACATGAAACTGCTATAATACACTCTCCCTTACCAGTCTGAAACCCATTTACTGGCTTCTCATATTATAGAGGGACATGAACCGGACATGCCCTCGTGTATGCAATCTTCTGACTTTTCATCTGCTATCTCCCAGCAAAACCATACAGCACCGTAACTGGAGAACACTTCACAGACTGCATGTAATTAATAGAAGCCTTATAAAACATTCTTTTAGACATGCCAGCAGAGGGCATTGACCTGCTTTCATGAAGTTCTTCCAAGCACAAGCACTGGATTTACCCTTGCGAATGCTTCCTAGTGCTTACCCCAGAAAACTCACACAGACAAAGCAGCGAACTAACGTGATTTGTTTCCATTCTAAAGTTACACTCACTCATATTATCGTTCGCTCGGAGGTGTGCAAAAAAACCCTATATTGAAGAACTGGACCTAGCCCCTTCTCAGATGAAATTCATATTGCATTGTTAATGATTTTAGTCAACTCGACTTTGTGCAAAACATCTTTAAGAAGGTTCCGGCTCAACTTCAGAATACAAAAGGAAAATAAATAGTTGACTAGGATCTCTTGAAAACATAAAATGAATGGTGTATGCTGAAAAGAAAATTATGGGCTTAATGCAATTTATCTGCAAATAAAATAACTAGGATAGTAGTGTCTGAAGTTTTAACATGTGAGATGGCACTGATAAAGATTTCTGTTTGCACAATAATGTTCCCAAAGTCTAGATCAAAACAACATTATTTTACACATGGTAACTGCAGAGACTAGGAGCCTGAGATATGTTATTAAAAGGCAGTCCCTTGTAAACTTTCCTCAAAAGGAACAGTAGCAGTTGAGTATGCAAGAGTTACTCTTATCGTATCCAAGACAGCAATGCTTTATAAAAGACATACAGCTTATTTCCAGGTTGTTAAGAATTTTATATGATACTGATTTTCTGAAACACGTATCCATCCAGTCCAAGATTGAAGTCACATCCTTCTTCACTGCTCTGTAGCTACTAGGTCTTTTGCTCTGCTGCTGTTGCTGTCTGAGAGGGAGCTTCTGGTTTCACAATCTGGTATGTAATGAGATATTCTGGGTATGCCTGAAAGTCAGTCAAGGGAAAAAAAAAACAAAAACAAAACTTTATTTTATGCAAGGGTATGGTACGCTCAGCAAGTTCACATTTTGTATTTCACTAAACAGTGACTAGGAAGGACAGTGCAAGAATCAGCTCTCTGTTCACAGAGTGCAAGAAAGATGTTTCTTCCACGCAGACGCTGCCAGAAATTCTGTGTGCAACAGGAATTCACAACCAGAGTTACTCTCCTTGTTAGCTAATCCTACAGATCAGTCAGTGCCTGTAAGTTATTCAAAAATCTCAGGTGACCGATGTAGTCTGACCCCAACATGCTCACTGACTTGCCATGTGACCTGCAAATGTCTTTACTGGCAGTAAAATACTTGGCACACCCAAAGCACGTAATCTGTCCAGTGTTTTCTGAAAACAGCTGGCAGGAGGTTCAGTCCCAGAACAAAGCTAAAGTTGCTGGAGGGCAGGGCCTTTTTCAGAGGAACCTAGACAACCGTATACAACTTTTGGGCCCTCGGATACAAGAAAGATGCCAACAAGCTGGAGCCAAGTTCAGCAAAGGACCAAGAAGGTAGTCACGGGGAAAGCACACAGGATAAACACGGAAGGGGTGCAGGAGATGGGCTTGTTCAGTACAGAAAAGGGAAGGCCTTGTGCAACCTCATAGCACTCTTCCATCACGTATGGAAGGCTACTAAGAAAACAGAGCTCTTTTCTGAGTTGCACAGCAGGAGAATGAAATTAAAGCAGGGGAGGTTCCTATTGGATACAAAGAACATATTTTTTACTCTGAGAATAATTAAACAAAGGAACAAGCTGCTAACAGAGGCTGTGAAACATCATTCTCTGAGGCCTTCAAGACCTACCTGGTCAAAGAAAGCCCTCAGCAATGTGGTCCAAATTCAGCATGAACAAGAGGCTGGCCTAGGTGACCTCCCCAAGGTTCCTTCCAACCTGAACTTACGACATAATCTTGGAGCCATCCAGAGTAGTATGCAAACCACTTCTAGAGTAAGGGTCTACCTGAGTTACTCAGATTAAAAATCAGCTCCTGAAGGTTGTTGTGCTACTTCAGTTGCTATTTAAGGGTAGTCTCTGGCAGACAGTGACACTGTCACTGCCAGGAATCTACAGGTAAAAAGCCCAAAATCCTCAATATGCACAGGAGCCCCAGAAATGCCTGTGTTCTTGTTAATGCAGTTATGCCAGTAAAATGCAATGGGAGAAACAGTGCCTACTGAGAGAAACTACAACTCTTAATAAGCTCTAGCAGTGCTGCACAGGGGGAATTAGGCAATTCTGCATGGTGTAAATCAGAGCAGCTCAGTGAACAGGCGTAACATTGGCTGGCTTGATACAGTGCACTGTGTATTTCCACATTTAAGTGAAAAAAAAAAAAAAATCTAATCAACCAGGTTATCACAGCGCATTTGGTATGGAAACCAGTCGCATTCCCTTTCCAGCTCCAAGCTCTGCCCTTCTATAAACCCAGTCCTTGCTAACCTACATACCTGTTCTCCTCTGTAGATAACGTATTCAGCATATGCAAGTCCATTCACGCTTGGCCTGCCAATAACAGAATGGTGCCCTGGAGGGGCATGAGCCATTTTCATTGTGCTGAACTGAAGAAAGGATTTTCCAAGAGTCACTCTACAGAAGAGCATTTGTCTAAAAGAAAAGAAGAAAACATAATTTAAAAATATCTTACTGGGAGTAGTATGCTTTCAGAATGATTTTAGACTTTTGAGTTTATTTTGTTACAATTAATTTCTCAAGGCTTTTTGGAGAAACACTTTTAGAAACCAGTTCTAAGGCTGTATAAAACCTGTCACCAAAAAAAAATAAAATCTTTCTTGACACGCAGAAGGGAAAACACACACTTTGTTTAGCCCTCACATGGAGGCCTGTTCTAGTTCATTTTATATAAAGCTGTTGAAAGAAGCTGAAACTTTCTCTGTGTTCCTACCAGCAGGGTATGGGCAGGTGTCAAAGTGCGAAATGCACATTGATCTCCTCCAGTACAAAACAAAGCTGTGATTAAGTCCTGTTCACCACCTCCAAAATTATCTGAACCATAGTACAGTGTACTGCTGACCACCACTTTGCACTGCAGTTTTGTTCTGAGAGTGCCTGGAGTTTAATTGCTATTTTCCCCTGACTCTTCATTTTCAAACTTGCTGTTTCAAGCCTCTTTCCTGAGCCACAATTCACTTTGATTTATGCTCACTGCATGCTTAGATGTAATTTTTGACCTTTCTGTGGGACTCGCTGCATTTGTATCTTTTTTTGTTCAGCCTTAACAAATGGAAAACTGCATTCTTCCTGCCATGACCAAGCTCAGGTGGCTATTCTTTCCCTGCAATTCATCCTGTGCCAGGATCGTAAAAACCAGGACAGCCAGAATTACGTATAGGGAACTCTGCTGGACTCATACCTGTGGCAGATATAACAGGACCTGTCTTTGTGTGTGGGACAGCCCGTTCCTCCCCCTATCCCATACACATATTGGTTGCTTTTTGAGGAGTTCTCGGCAAAGTAAATTCCAGCTCCAAACATCCCTCCAATGTATGCATGCCTTTCATCAAATCCTTTGTGAATGATAGCATTAATAAAAGGAGACCCTAGAACAGAATGACAAAAAACGATGTGTTATCATACATACTTGTTAATCTCTATAGTAATACAGGACTCTATGTCAAGAGGAGCTTGTCTGCCTCAAATAGACCATTAAATACCAGAAAGAGTGCTCAGTCAGCTGGAAGGGGGCGATACCCAGCAGGATGCAGTGATGTGTGGGATTTATCGTTATATACCAAGATCCCACGTGTGACTCATTTCTTACTCATTTCACAGATCTCATTAAATGGCTTTCCCCCCACTCATATTTCAGTGCAACTTATCTTGTCAATGCACACCTTCTCCAGCAGTCAGTATTGGTTAAGATGGGGCAAGATGTCAGGACAATCATACCCAAAACCAATTTCCTACGCAGAGTCATAGAAGGATCTAGGGCAGAAGGACCCTCAGGCAACTGTCATTTGTAGGCACTTCTGGATGCTTCTAAAGAACATCTTGCTGAAACTCATGGTCAGTTTTGATTCCTTTCCCTGATGGTTGCCTGAACTGCCAGAGTAAAACGCTTTTATTGTGTACCGCTCTCCTCTTTTAGAAGATAGCCTGTCTTTCTTAGCAAAACCCCTTCCCCTCCCTTTTTTTTTTTTTCTTGATTTTTTTTTTTTATCTAGTGTAGCTTTTCGGATTGCAGTAACCACACAGACTAACTCCACGCCCCCCCCCGCCAAAGCCCTGCATTTCTAGAGTAGAAATAAAATTAATGTACAGGATGGTGACAGAGCAACATTAACATTGCCTGTGGGTCCTTGTAAGCTTTTTTTTTCTTTGTTAAATACCAGTACATACAAATAAAGATCACTTCCTTACCATGAAACAACATGCGTTCATTGTGATGGTTATGATTCTCCTCCGAGACCTCCTTCTGCCTGTGACAGAATCTCTCCCGCAGCTTCTTGTTCACGACCTTTTGAATCTGCAGTGGTACAACAGGTCCAACCATATTTGAATTGAAATTGAAATGGAGTACAGATTCACAGAGTTTGCATAAATTTGACAGAGAAACAGAGTAAGACACATGAATGGTACGAAGAAACCCCATGGCTGTTCTGCATGCAAGGCTGAAGTCTTTCAAACAAGTTGGTAGCACACACTTACAGACGATTAAAACTACTATGAAATTGCAGCCTAAGTTCTCAGGTTTAAGGAAGACTTTCAGGCTTCTTCCCGCAGAGCCTGTAATACCACCAAGAACTACAAACTGTCTGAAACTCCTTCCATCTCTGCTTTGAGCTCTGTTGAACAATCTGAGCTAGCTTTTTGAAGCTTGCTGTCTGGTTTAGGTTGAATTTTTTTTATGATAAGAAACAACTTCCGAGGAAAGAAATTAGAAGATGTGCTGTTTAATCTATCTTGAGATACCGTTCTAGCCACATGGTCCAATACCACTGTGGTTTCTGTAAAGGACTTCACCTTTGGTTGGAAGTAGGATGAAAGCAGAGTTTACTTCAGGACATACGATCTACTGGGCCAAGCTGCAAAGGCTCTGAACACATATGTAGCAGGGTTTTGCGGAAGCTCAGGAACCAAGTTCTGTTCCGATTTCCTCTATTTCCTCCTTCCCAAAAAAAGGAACCAGAAAGTGCAGTTTCCCTCAGAAAGATAACACTCCATTTCCTGATACGCCAGCGCTTGTAAAAGGTATTTTTCTAGTTGGCAGGGGCAAAGAAGGAGGTGTCAAGATCCAAAGTAGCACAGGGAGATAGAAACTTTAATAAAAAGTCATACTCATCCTTTCCCCCTCCCCAAAAATCTCCTTTAAAAAGGCAAGAAAAAACTACTCTAAGAAAAAAAACAAAACCTGTGCTGCAAAGTCAAATACAGAAGTTTAGACCTATGAAATTACATCAGGTTGTGAAATGTTAAGTCAGGCTCTTTACCGCCTCTGTCTTCAATATCAGTTCTTCAAACTCCCTTAAGAGCACAAGTGGACACTTCTCCCTCATTCCATCTGCAGAGCACACGATCAGTCCAATTTTAGCATTTAGCACTTGCTTTAACTCTGCTCCTGAATATTGTTTCAATAAAGAACTTTAAATATAAAAGGATGATCCATTAAACCAATTCTGCCTGTTTGCGTAAGTAACAACTTATTTTACCACATAGAATTAAGAGGTTTTGAAACTTACCCTGATGACATTGTACCTGTTGAAGATCCCACCAGCATTTCCACCATCCCGATGCTCCCGGATTGTACTTTGCATCTACGTAAATGAACACAACAATGTTCAGCACACAAAGCTTGCTCGCAAGGCAAAGTATTCATGCAATATCTCAGTATATCACCAGTAACAACAGACAATCTTGATTTAAAATTAATTAAGGTGTAAAAAAAAATATTCTCAGTTTTAAACTGAGGTACACCCTTACTACGCAGGCATCCAGTGTGCTATGCTGCTCCACAATAGAGAAGTTGGACAATGCAATTATCCAGTCTTGTAATAAAAATTTGCATAGGAAAAAGGAGAATAGTGGCACTATCAAAATCATACACAACTAGAAAACTTGCGTTAGATTAGAAAAAAAACTATCTTTAAAAATGAATATACAAAAAGATCATTTTGAAGTAATAACAAAGGTGTTTCTAATGAGTACAGTTTGTATTTCTTAGTGACAGGAAAATGCTTGCATTGTAAATTTTCCTATGTCATTAGCAGCCCCTGAGAATTTCAATGGTTTCTCGTGTCTCTTCCAGAGGTATTTATAGCTACAGCAACAACATTTAGTATCAGCTCAAATAAATATTGCAGTTTACTATGGCAGACAAGTGACCCTTTCTGTCAGAAAAGTTTATAAAAAATATCTGCAAAAACTCCAGTTTACAGAGTTACTAATCAAAAATCTGCGAATCTGACAGCAATCCTGAATATCTAGACTTTTTAAAAGACTCCAAATGCTTCTGTGCTACAGCGTAGGAACACTACACAAATAGCAAATGCACAATAAAATGGAGTTTCTTCCAAACACAGCTCTTCAGAAAGTCTCTTTTCATGGTATCCGCTTGTAGTTTACTTAAATGAAAGAGCATGTGTGTGTGGGAGGCAAAATTACAGTCAATTCTCAATTATCCAAGAGCTGTTTATCTGGGTTACAGATTAACTAAGCCACTGAGACAAGAGAAAACAAGCTGGTTCACATACAGAAACAGCCTGAGCACAGAGAATGCCTACAGACTTGCAAGGCCTTGATCACTTGGTCTTCATTCACAGCCTTTCATTTTTGCAGGTCAACCTATCTACAGAAAGCTGTGGAAATCCCTGCTATGAGATGACATCCAAAACATGACAACAACAAAGCAAAATTGGGATAACACTAATCGAACAAACAGACCACTTATTAAAAAAAAAAAATTGGCAGGAGACAGCAAAGTAATTTCCACCATTGCTCTATACATAAAGACAAACAAGGAGCCCTAAACTTCATGTCAGGTTTAGGCGATTCACACACCAAAGCATATTTTATCACTTTCAACGTGCATTGCACACTTTAGCTCTGATGGGTTACATGCAAAAAGAGAAATACACTGTCACTGGAGCATTAAAAAAGGTACTTGCAATACCTCCTCTTCTACGGACTGATACTCCTTATCATCAGGAGCGAGGTCAAGGAGAATGGTCCCCTGACTCACACAGTGGAAAGTCAAATAAGGATTGGTGCCTGCAAAGAGAAGGAATTAAAGGAGTAAAAATCAACAGAAGAAAACAATGCCAGCTCTATTTGTATCCAGCATCATCATTACTCCTCTTAAATAACCCCAGTACAGCAGGAAATACAAAATAAACACAAGGCAGAAGCACAACCTTGGAAAGATAAAGTGCTTTCGTTAGCAGCAGAGGCTTTTCAAGACAGAAGGAAAATACATGTGGGACATAATTGCATTTTATTGTTTCCGCTTTCAAGAGAAGCATCTGAGAAGTGTGGGGGAGCAAAAAACTCCATCAGGTCCACCCTTCAGGATATAACTGGCTGAGGGTAGGTACGTAGGGCAAGGCAATCCAAAAGCTCCTGCCTGGGTGAAACAGAGTCCCTGGAAATCGGCACAGCCTTCACAGCTGCCTCAGGGGTGTCCATTCGCTGGAAAGGCAAGTGATCACTCAGTCCTCTATTTCCTCAATATGTTCTTTACCTGTGACAACCCACCCAGTCACAAGGTCTGCCAGCAAGTACATTTTCCTGACATCTGGATTCTTTCAAGTCCTGGTGACAATGCCTACATTTACAGAAGGTGAATTCTGCGAGCCTGTTGTATGCTACACTTAGACTAACCAGTAAAAGTGTCATATTTACCTTGCTGCCCTCCTAGAAGTCTCTCCACACCTTTTATTAATTTGTGGCGGTGTCCATATGCATTGATCCCAATTTCTTTAAGCTCTTCATGCCCCATATCTGCCAACACATCCAGGGTTATCTGCAAAGGTGAAAGACCACAAAAAAATCACCTGCCAAACCTGGTCCAATTCCCAAGGCTGAAGACCCATCAGTTCAGAAAATGGAACGTATTCATGGTGCAACCAAGAGCGTATATATATTTTATGTTTTTATGCACTTCTGATTGCTGCCACCTTCTGGCAAGCCTCTCCCTACCACAGGACCATACACAGCTGCTACAGCCTGAAGCTGTGCTAAACTTTTACTTCTCTTACAGCAATTAACAAGAGCTGGTTCTCACAGGAGGCTCTCAAAAGCATTTTTACTTATGTAGAAGAAGGATGCATGGAAATGCTGGGAGAAACCCAGGAATACCTTTAAAGCATTCAAAGTTTCATGTTGTTGTGTAAGTAGTTATTTTCACTGCACAAACAGAAATGAATATTTCACTACAAATTGAATATCATTAATTCAAAAGAAAGAAATTCAAGCAAAAAAAATAATAGCTACGCCGAACATCAGTCCAATTAAGCAGAAAACAACCCTACTGGGATTGCTGTGGAAAAGCCACTGAAGAAACTCATCATGTGCAGCAGAATATTAAAAAAAAGTGTGAAGATACCCGGATATTAGAAAGCATCAGGAGGTGGCCAGAGTCAAGGTGAAAAAGTGCACATGAAGGTACTGCAGTGCTTAGAAAAAGCAGCTTAAAACAATAAGCTTAAGGAAGATGAGCTTGTTTTCACGAGAAAGAAACTTACAAGAGGAGCTAAACACTTTCAAAATGACAAATGAATATAATATAGTGAATCCGATTTGCATTATTAAATCTTATTAGCAGGGGAAGATCTTAAAAACACGTTAGGAGTTAAGGAAGCAAAAGGAGAACAAAACCAAAAGGAAAAAAGAAATGTGAGTAGAATATATGAGGCTTGAGGTTGGTTTGCTTCTTAATAGAAGCAGTTCCAAATTAAATAAAAGAGCTTACACTTCATATATAAGAAGGAAAAAAAGATTATATGGCATTTGAACTTTGGGGAGATACTTCCTGTAACGTTTCACGGAAACAGTTGGAACTTCTGTAAGCAACACATTACATTTCAAACGTTTGTTTCCTGACCCCTTGTAAAAGATCAGCAGCAGTGGCCTGGGAAAAATTAACCATCAAATCCAGTCTCTTGCACTTGTACCTTTCACTTCCACTGCCGCGTTTATCTTGCTCATGTGAACAAATCATCTATTTAACTGTAACATGTTACATTTAAGAAATGGTACATAGAAAGAGTCTACAAATACATTAGAGGTACTTCTGTTCTAAGAAGTAACATAAACTTGAGAAACTGTAACATTAGTTGTATTCTTTTCATATATTGTGAATTATTGATAAATCCACAGGTTTTTTTCCCCCTATCTCTCAATTCCATTTGAAACTTGTTAGCCCTGCAAAACCCAGTTAACACTGTAGTCCTAACCTCTTAGGAAATGTAGTTTCTGTGTTCTCTAGTGTGACTATGCCCTGGTAAACTAGAATTTTATTTCAGCTTACAGTCAAACTAGAGGGTTTCCTAGATCTAACCAGTGTCACGTGCAGCACTACAGGTGGTGAAAGGCGTGTTTGGGCATCAAGACTGCTGAAGGACATTCCTGAAGACTGCCAGTGACGTTCCAACTTAATTTTGTTACAGACATCATGTTCAAAGTTCACAAGGTCTAATGTAACTCTCAGAATACAAGCCAAATTGGCAGTCATTGTGTATGTATAAGAAAGTGAAAGACACTGGATGTCCGGATCAAACAACAAATGAGATTTTCACAGGTTTCTCAACTTCACCATAAAGTATCTGGTGAATCACTTGCAGTTTTCTTGGACATACTTGTTTTTTTGTAGATGTGAAGTTGGGTTTTTTTGTTTCCCTTTTTCAATTAGAGAATGAAAACGTCATTCAAATTTATTAGATTAGTCTATCTTTTAAACATACAAACAGAGATGAGACTTGCCACTTACCTGTTCTGTCTCAAAGATGTCCCGAAGGTGTTCAAGACCCAGGCTTTTTAGGAACTGGGTAATGTTCATGTCAAGACCAGAAACTATAAGAGAAGAAACAAGTCATTATATCCTATGCACCCGAATTAAAAAAGGAAACAAAAACCACAAAACAACAACAAACCCTTAAAAAAATACCAAGCAATACCACTGATTCTCAAAATTCCACACTCTGATTCTTTTTACAATCAATTTTTCTATATCTATAATAAACAATCTACTTCCACTGTGTGAAAGCTCAGTGCAAAGATCACCACTGTTCCTACAGAATCAACTATTAAAAAGCACAAACGATCTGTGGCAAATACAGGCTTGTATTGGAAAGAGAAGGAAAGGAGGGGTGGGTGTATTTTTGCTACGTCATCACCCAGATGCTGACATAAAGCCTGCATGCCAGATATTAATCAAAGGGTTAAAGATGCCTTAGCAAAATCCCCCAGCCATCACAATCATAAAATTCTCATAGGATTTTCTGTATAAAATCAACAACGAACATCTGTGCACCTAATCAGATCTGCCTTTGTAGTCAGACCTAATCACTGAGAGCAAACATAGACGACCAGCCAAGTATGCTCCTAGGAGAACACATGAGAACAGAGCAAGCATCAGACACTTTAAAATAAAGATAACAGTTCAAGCTGCACAGTAGTTTCTGGCTAGTCAGAAATACTTTTCAGATAAAGCAAGGCCTACTGTGATACTACTGTACTTCTAGCAATGTAAATTTGTCCAGAAGCAAATGCACCTTCTCCTTCCTTCCTTTCAGTTCCTGCTGCTCCATCACCAGCATTTGATGCTCCTCCTACGGCTAGTTCTGCCAGTGGCCCAGTGAGGTTATCTATACTGCTGGCAGCGGAGAGGCAGGACGGCGTAGATGCTGGTGAGATCAAGGAGGCACTAACAACAGTAGCTTGAGGCTTAAAGCATGTAGGCAAAGCTTCCGGAGGCATTGCATCTATCAGCAAAGCTCGGATATCATCAGCCTGAAAAACAGAAAGAACATTCAACATGAGATTCTATTATCACAAGTCACCGATCTCTGGAAAGAATTCTTCTTTGAATTTGTTTTAATTGATTGCTCCGTTCCCCCATTAAAACTGCCAACTTCTTTAACATAGGAATTCACGGTTGCAAGAACATTCTGATTCACTGCTCAGACATAGGTGAATCGGCTTCTCCCCGTTTCTAAAGGTACGTTAAGAAGGTACATCTAATTTCCTTTCTGGCAGAATGACTTTATAGGTGTTAAAGCCAGGAAAAGCAATGCAGCAACTTTATCTGAAATCCTTCACAACCCAGGCCAGGCAATGCCCTCTCATAATTTCTCTGTCAGGCTCAACTTCTGGTGAAGCATTTTCCACTGGATCAACGTTTCAATGGAAAGACTACCACTGCCTTTGCTATAATCACATCTTTTAGTGTTATAATAGAAAGAAAAAAAAAAAGACAGGAGCTACAGGAGAAATATGAATTTAGCTAACAACTGGATTTATCCTTTGTTGACTAAATTAAGCAGGACCCTCATCTTCAAGAATTTTCTCCTTGCATGTTCTTGTCGAACATGATTAAGATATCCGCATTCTCCCTCAGTTTTCATATCCCTCATGACAAAGCGAGTTTTCCAGAGCTCAGATTATTCTGGAGGATATTTCTTACAGTCTCCACAAAGCAATGGCCTTAAAAGATAATCAGACTATAACCAGACACAGCATCCAATCTGGTTGCATTACCTGTCCCATCAAGACTGGTTAACCTGGTACATAAATATTCATGTAACCATATTAGACTTTTTAACCAGCTCCCACTGCCACCACTAACAAGAAATTTTCCAGATGCCAGTTTCAGAAAAAGTTTGATAGCCTCCTGCAAATCTTAGGATGTTGTTTTGGAGTTAGACAAAAAAGATCTCAGACAGAGGAAAAAGCCTGGACCCATGGGTAAAAAGTCACAAACTGGCACCCTGGAGATTCTCATCTCCCTTTACCTCAGCACAGCAAAAGGTAAGGACCCCTGATGCCAGGGACCCATAGAAAGCCGTTTAATATGCAGGGCAAATCCTCCAGAGCAGCCTGTGGCTGGCACACTAACAGGAACTTACTGTTGCCAAGTCTAACGGTGTCTGACCCTCTTGATTCTTCATGGTTGGATCTGCTCCATGAGCTAACAGTAGAGCACAGAGCTGTGTCCTTCCTTTCTGTGCAGCTTCGTGCAATGGTGTGAATGCCCATTTATCTGTTGCATTTACGCATGTATTGTATTTGATCAACAGTGCTGCTATATCCACATGCTGGAAAACACAAAAACATCTTAATCAACGTGACACTGGTAAAAATTTCCTTTTTCATGTTGGAGGTAACGGTGCTTAGAGACCCCTGTAATTTCTCTTTCCTTGAACTCATTTCTCTGCCTCCTGTGTCTACGTAGCAGTGCACCTCTTCACTTTATACTGCAGCTCCACGGTCATCCGTGTACGTAACAACTGTGCACTACCAGATCATCCACCAGCACATGCATAATTGGGATCAGGCACAGAATTATATTTCTGCCAAATCACTCCAAGTACATGAAGTTTGTGTCAGCTGCAGGAGCAGATACGATACTTGATCCAGCATAAAACCAACAGAGTTAATATTGTCAAAATATTTGTAGACAAATTTGAACAGGAAACACAAATTACAATGTGTTGTACTGCTGAGCCACCACTTAAATGTCTGTATGCAGAAGTCTTTGTCATACTTTATTTCTTTCTTGCAAGACTTTGTACCCACCTGTGGCAGCACAAATTTTTTCTTTCTCCAATCATATTTTATGAGAGAACTGTAATTGATAAAGTGCATTGTAAGTGTCATAAGGGACAACTATTTTACATGGGCTATAAGAGTAATAATCTTATAATCCCATACTTCCATCAATATCCCATCCTTGAAGTCTCCCAAGTTAAAGAGTGGAAAACCGGCAAATAAAAATTTTTGGCTGCCTCTGACCAGTAAAATTACTTGTGCGGTACAGCTAAGAAATAAAAAAGCTGGTAATCAAAATGAGTAGGTAGGAGTGCGAAACACTGAAACTGTAAGCAGAAGTGCCAAGACTTGCCAGTGGATTTCATTTTTCCTCTCAATGGCAATTAAGTGACTCTCAGCAGCTCTTGTAAAAGGGCCTGCTCTCTTAAGTGTGCTTTGGAATAACTGTCGACCTTATTTTTCCACTCTGCCAAACTTTTAAAGCAATTGCTGTTCCTGTGACTTTTCTGCCACCCTACTGAGGGACACACAGCAGGAAGTGCTGGGTGGGAGAACTGAAGATACTTTGTGAGGAAAAGGTTGAGGCTGTGAAATCTGCCAGCTATGAACTTGTGAAACCAGCACTCATCTCCTCTCTACCTCCCATCACAGAGATCTGAACGGGCTGATGACAGCTCAGAGTGGTGTGGGCTGCCATAGGAAAAGTATACAGCAGCTCTTAACTAAATAAGCTGATGCAAAAGCACCAATCACTGCCTTGTTAACTTTTCCTAGTGGAAGTAAGGAAACCAGATTAGATTTGCATTATGATTTTTAGAAGTGATAATCAGCTTGAACCAATCTCTAACATTTACCTGTGTCACTAAGGAAAGTTTTGCCTTCACGTAAAATGTGTGTTTTGGTTTCCCAAGCTTGAAAAGAAAGAACACAATCTTTGCAACAGAATATATTGCTAGATCTAAGCAATGTTCTGGGAATTTAATGCTTATAGCAGAGGTTGGTGAACAATATTGCTTGGTATTAGGATCTAGTATCATAGAAGAATTCTGTGTTGCATTTCTAAACCTTCAGCAGGATTTGGAGCTTTTTGCTCTTTAGGACACTGGAATCCCAGACTGATGTAAAGAACCAATGCAAATGATGCAGGCTAAATTTCATTGATATGCTCTCCTTAAAAACAAGGCGAACACTGTACTTTTTATTTCATTTGGCTCTCAAATGAAAGGAATTGTAGTTCTATTACAACCATCTCTCACAGATTTTGCTGCTCTTGTGCCATGATATGCCAGACAATGCATATCATGAGACCATCAAAAACACTGCTTCTTGACTTTCATGTCCTCTGTCTGACCGTAAGCACACCGCTGGGAGCTTCTCAAGCGCTGTCTCTGTACAATGATTTGCAAGAGATTTCTTTCTCATCTCATCCCAATTAACAGCTGCTTATAAGCAATCTCTCACACATCTGTTCAACTGGTATACACATAGATGCCTCCTCCTATATGGAAGAGCGAGGGCCTCCCTCATCCAAAATGGTTTGAATCAGCCACTGCACCCCCGCAGCAGTGGACAGCTTGCCCAGGAGGACACCCATACTACAACTCAGTAGTTCTTCAACACTTTAGCTTTAGCAATACCTCCCCACCGGAGACCAGCTGTGACAGACCTCCACTTCCCTGTCATCACCTAGACACAATCTCCTGGTATTGTTCTTTTCCTTCCATCCAAGTCTTTCAGTGACAACTTGAGGTCTTTTCTGTTTCAACAGCCACTCCAAATTTAACACTGTTCAATGCTGTGCATCTGCTTGCCTGCATAAAAGCTATGTTCTAGTGATCTTTCCAAATAGCAGACTTTAACTGCTACAGCACACCTGAACCTGTTTTATTTAGATTTGTAGGACTGCAAACAGGACTCACAACAGCAACTTAGCCCAACAAGTATTTCATGGCATCAAAACCTGAAGTATGTTCACAGCAAGACAGCTGCAAAATAAAGGGCTTTGGATATGACTTTAAGAAGTTCCTTGTTGGTCTACTCATGGCAAGAATGCCTGCACCTACCCCATAGGATGCCGCATTGTGTAGGGGAATTAATCCTCCTTTGTCCTGGGCATTAACATCAGCACCATGCTCAAGAAGGTACTCAGCTACTTCCAAATTGTTGTAACCAGCTGTAGAAAAGGCACAGGAAATCAGGTATTAGGAAAGCTAAACTAAAGAAAAAATATTAGACAGAAAAGCTAAAGCAATTTTTTGACTGCAAAAGCTCCTCTTTTCTAGTAACTGTATTACCTCCTGCTGCCATAGTTATTAACTCTCTGTACAGAACAATCCTCTGTGAAACTCTCACTATACGAATCCTGGTTTTGGTGATTAACTTCTATAGCCCCATCATAAATATACAAGCCTTTAAACCCTGGTGAGTCACCCACCTGCAAGATGTAACGGTGTTGAATTTCTTCCCTGGGTGTCTCTGCAATTGATATTTTCTTGAGTACATAGTTTCTGCACTCGTGCCAGGCACCCCTTCTTGGCAGCATCTAGCAAGGCAGCGTCTCCTCGCAGTAAGTCCTGGATATCTGTGTCTCCTTCTTTCACCAAATCTAGAGGAGTGTTCCCATCTCGATTCTTTTTTGTTGGATCAGCTCCATGCTGCAAAGAGCAAAGTGGAATAATACTGTCACAACCATGAGCCGAGCAGCGCGTGTAAGTTGTGTCACTCTTTTGTGGCACAAGATAGGAGGCGGAGGATTTTGCAGACCTGCCATCACGAAGTAACAATTTCATGAGTTTAGCAGGCACGTGAGAATAAATCCAGGAGGTTAGGCCTAAAGCAACAGTTTGCAACACAGCTGTGTGAATCTCAACTCCACAGGCAAGAATAGCAGACCTCTGCAAGCTTTGCCACTGCTCTACTTGCAAACGAAGTAGGTACAGGAACATACCCTGCATATAGCTATACCCTACTGTCAC
>VYZM01016680.1:83705-94606 GCA_013398915.1 Dromas ardeola | reverse complement strand
TCCCCTACTGTCCCGGCAGGTGCTAAAAAAAAAAAAAAGCCAACTGCAAATTCCTTGCTGGCCAACCCCTCCCTTCTCCTGCAAACTGGCTAGCAGACGTGTCTCCTTGGCACACTTTTCTGAGCTAGTGGAGCCAGACCCCCAGTTTCACTAAATGCCCACCCTGCTGTTGACAGGCACTTGTTTCAGAAGGGAACTAGAAAAACACTCATTTCTACACTCCCCAATAGATAACAGCACCATCTTAAGCAGTTTACAGGTCCTGGAAAGCAGTGAAGAAAACATTGTGGTGGGAAAGTGGTTTTGGATGATTGCTCGAGTATATCTGTGCAGGTAAAACATGCAGATCAGCCAGTGATAAGAACACAGTACTGGGGCACAGGACGAGAGAGAAGCACACATCTACATCCAGCATATGGTGTGAGTCATGTCCACATACAATTTTGTGGGAGGACAACTCCTTCCCTGTTCACTCTCAGCAGCAATGGGGAAAAAACAAAGATAGATAAAGGCAGAGGCAGCTGCTGGCAATACAGTTCTCTGGCTGACCCCTTCAGAATAATCACAGTGGTCCAACCCCTGCCAGCAAGTCTACCCTGCCATTTCTCACTGGGGATGCTGGCAAAGCTGTGTTAGTGTGAGCCGCAGGGAATGAGCTAGGGATGGGGAGAGCAGAAGAAATTAAGCTCCTTGTATTTGGAAGCAGCACAGCAATGCTCAGGGTATAAAGGATAAACAGCAAGGGACAAAAAGGGACAGAGTATCACTTATACAGAACACCAGCTCCACATCTGTGGTACTTTTGGGAAGACCACATTCTTTGCACAAAGCCTTTTAAACTGCAATGACTTCTCCAAGATACGATCTTTGATACCTTAATTTAAAACTCATCAAAACTGGAACTATTCAAATACTCTCCAGAATAAGTATCTAAATGAAGAGCCAGTGTCTTCTGACACCCCTTCAAAGGCATAGAAACAAATGAAGGTGGGAATTTTAAAGAAAGGTGATGCAAAAAAGAAAGTCTCTCTAAAATGCCTGTATATTTTTGTTTCCTTCTTCAAGCAGGACAGGACAGAAAAGAGCGCAAGTCAGGAGGAATCAAGCTCAACATCCACGGCTCAGCAGAACTGACAGCACTGCCAGCTGGCACAAGAGACACAGCAGGAGAAGCCCTGTGCAAACTGCAGTGTGAGCACATATCCACGGACACCCACAGCCTTTACAAAACTGTCACCTTAACGGCATACTTAGCTCTTGTGCAAGAGTGATTTCAAAACGAAAGATTTCAGCACTTCTCTATTTCCTGTCGTACATCCATTCAGGATCCTTTGAACACAGAAAATGGCTACAGTCCCAGTGGAATGATCAGAAAACTCCAGAGACCTCCAGTGTCTATAAAGTAACACTGTGCTTGAGAGATTATGAGCACTCCTATAGCACTCATTTGTGTTCAGGTGTTACTATATTCAGGTGTTACTAACAGGGCCGTCATCATGCCTACTCCACAGATATCTCTGAATATCTTCTGGTTTCTGCTGCAGATATATTTCAAACTGAATGCTTTTTTGGTAATCAAATGAAATAATTAATGAGATAGGAGGGAAATAGCGGGGCTTAGTAACAGCAAATGAAAAGTTGGGAAGATGGGGAAGAACCTCATTTTAGGACTATCCACATTCTGACTTACACTTATTTTAAATGCCATGCTTTAGACGGATAGGAAGCAGACAAGGCTAAAACAGGAAATAGGATTGGCAAGAAAGTCTCCTCTAGCACCCTCTTTTGCCCTCCCACAGCAGGATATGACCTTATGTTAAGAAGTCTCTCAAACTCATCTTTCTCACTAGAAACATGTTGGCATTACCTTATGCTTTTTAGAGGTTCTTCTACTAATTGCGTATTTATTCCACAGTATATTAGTATGCATTTCCTCCAGGAGCTTGATAAATTATACATTAATATAAGAGTTTTAAGTTTCTCACATGCCAGACATCATTTAGGACCCACCATCAGTTCTTGCTCTGTAACGCACTCTTGCCAAGTATTTAACAAAGGTTTACTTAATTGCAATAACCGCTCCAGAAAAGGATAAATAGGATAAGGTAGGGTGGGGTTTTTTTTTGTACTTTTACACAAATTCAGCTGCTTTTTCCAGTTTGAGAGTCTTGTCCTATTTGGCTAATAGTATTGATACACGTACTGAAAAAAGTAACTGTACTGATGGTTCTTTGTAAGTGAACTGATATTACACAAGAAACCATCTGACAATTTTAAGATGAAGATATATTCAAAGACACCATAAAGAACTCACTGAATGCCATTAACTTTGCATTAACTAATCTTCAGCAAAAATAAACATAAAAACATTGAAAGACACATGCGAGAACTCCAGCACATACTTTTAAAAGCAGCTTGCAGATTTCGTATTTTCCTTTTGCTGCCGCTTCATGCAGAGGAGTGAATTTCCACAGGTCTGCCACGTTGACAGAAGCACCGTGCCTCACTAAGAGTTCAGCCACTTCGTAGTGTCCATAAGAACAGGCATTGTGCAGGGGTACTAAGCCACTAATTAAAGACAAAGTATTAATAGCTACAGAAAATAAAATCCAATATCCAATCATACAAAGTTCCAGTACATAAAACTCCCACTTCCACCAGACATTAGTGGTATCTTTCAGTCTTTCCGATTTTCATAGCTTTATTTCCCTGCTATTAAAAAACATCAGTTAAAACTTCATTATCCTCCTTCAGTTCTCACCCATGAGACTTTTAAACACTCAGCAAGCACCAATGTTACAACTTCCACAAGCAAGTAACTTCAATGCTGTTAGCAACAGCCAAAAACTCAATTGCAAGAATTGCTGATGTCCTGACTTTGGACATTTAAGTGTAAATTTCAGAAAAGATATAACACTATACAATGGGTTTGAAGTACAGTTATTAGTAAGCACTGCACACTTCATAGATACAGAAAAATACCCAAACATTTATTTCAGGAGGAGCCTGAAAATTCAGTATTGGAAATGTTTTAGCATTGGAAATGAATTATCCCCCACCCTGAACCAATATATTGGAGTGAAAAATCAAACATAATCAGGCTATTCTACATGACTGATTTGCAAATAATGCAAAAACCTGTAAATTGATTGTATCATTTAACTGAGTATTAACTGAATAAACAACTTAATAAAAGCTGACTAACAGAATTTAAAAAATGACCAGAGATAACCCTGGTATTTTACCCCATGCAATTCAAAACTAATTTTTGATCACCTGAAATAACTTAAAGGATGCTTTTAAGTAGAACAAAGTCTCCAAAATGGGCAAGAGGGGGAAGAGAGGATCATGTATTACAGTGCCAAATACGTACTTGACAACAGCTTTGCCAGAAAGCTATGTGTGTCTTAATGGTCTATAAATCTCCCTACAGTGATGTCAGGAACAATGCAGAACAAGAAGGAAAGAGAAAAATTTTCAGGAGAAAAACATGATGGTTACTGAAATCTGAAGCAAAATGAACAGAGGGAAGGTGTAAGTCTCACACTAATGGAAAACAGCAGAGCATATCATGGAATGAAATGTACCCTTTATCTTTGGCATGAACATCTGCCCCATGGTGCAATAGATACTCCACCACTGATACGCGGTTATATCCTGCAGCAAAGTGCAGTGGTGTTGAATGACGGCCTTCCAAATCTCTACAATTCACATTCTGAGGGCTGCAAAGTTGCTGCAAAGACAAAAGAAGAACCCAAAATCTAGTACAGAACTAAACCAAACAAATGAGCCCCCACCACCACCCAAACAAAAAACCGTTAAACAAACAAACAAAAAGACCCCAAAAGAAAAAACCCGAACTACTGCCCCCAAACACCCCAACACAAAATTTGATCCATTTATTATTCTATACAAATTTTTAGAAGTTAGGTTTCAAGAAATTTCCTTCTACTTAAGCAATGTTAAAAACATAGCTGCTCTAAATTTATGGCTGAAAGTACTTCTATAACAAACACGACTTAAATGACGGAAGCAGTATGAAGACATTCCTAATGCATTAGAAAGGGTGAGTCTCTAAATCATCAAGCACCAGGTTCAAAGGCCATGTAACTTTCTCCAGATATGTTACCATTTCCACCTTATGTTCTATTCAGAAATCTAGAAATATATTGAGCTTGGCAGTCAAAGGAGCTGCTGGTGCACAAAACCGCTGCTGTTTGAATATTAATATGTATCATGTTGAAGTTCAAGGCGAGAATGCATGCAGAATGGTGTACCCGTAGGCTATTTTGCCCACTGACCACGTGAGAAAGACAAGATCAAACCTTCCTGTGATGCTGGTATTCCACAGCCTGACCCTTCACCTTCAGATTAAGGATGGCTTAAAATGTGAAGTCTGCTACCTGTTAACACTTTTGTTTGCTTGCCTTCTGATTGAACCATGCACCTGAGGCTCGTTTCTACTAAACTGTCATTCTGAAGATCACAGGGTCCGCTTCAAAGAATTACAGCTGCATCTGCAACATTGCATCTGAGTCCATTGAAGACAGGACTGCGTGAAGGACTGGGAGAATGAACGACCGAAAATTCAAGAGAAACACCTCAGCACATCTTAATGCACTACTTTCTAGAAAAAAATAATGAAGAGATTTGCCTTCCCATTTTTTATGATTTACCATCCACTGGGCACTACTTCCACAATTCTTGTAGCAGAGGCTTCTCACAAGCCTTTCACAGCAATACAAAGTGGAAAATTAAGATGAATTACTCAAACCTACCTTCACAGTTTCCAAGTCTCCAGCTTTGGATGCTTCTAACAATCGATAATCCACATCAGATGTGCGCACAGGTGTACTTTCTACAAAGGGAAAAAGATGTTTTAGGACTACTTAGGATCATTAAATTATATTAACTCATGCTCAACTTATTTTCCAAACTGAGGAGAAAAAAAAAAAGGTCTGTTGCCATTTGTAAAAATGCAGTGGGAGTTGTGATGTTCAAGTTCATATTGCCTAAATGGCTGAATAAGGAGCCTTAGTTTCAGCGTAAACCAGTCAGATTTAGACTCTAGAGCTGATATTATTCTGCCAAACAGAATTTCAATGCTTTGCTAATCCTACATATGGTAAAAATAACCATTTCTGCATTTAAGAAATCTACATGCTCACTGGGACAGATTCAAAGTTTTGCTGAAGATCAAAAGCACCTTTCTCAACAATTTCAGCAAACTTCATGAGGCACCAGTGTACAGCCAGGGTTAAATGTGCGCAATTCAGCAGCTGAATTACAGCCTTTGCACTCTGCACTTGTCATATGTCTCCTACTACGAAGCAGTGACGATGGGATGGGATTTCTAAGACAGCCCTGGCCACATGGTGACTGCCTGCCTTATGATGCACCAGTTCTATGCTGCACTTCATAGCAACAACGAGATCTGTCCCTTGTTATAAACATGGGGTGGTTAAAAACAGAATCAGAAGAATGACATAGTGATTAAAAGGAGATCTTTAGAGAGATACCTTTTTTCCCTCTTTAAATGACTGTAAGACAATGACAGGTTTTGGCCTCAAAACTCTTTTTTACCCCACTTCTCGTTAGAAATATGGCTGTGAGAAAGCAAGCATGCACTGAGGGAAGAAGAAATGGCTGAAAAGGAGCTGCCCCTAGAGCTCTTCAGTGTTGCTCAAGAAGGAGCTGAAAAGGCAATCTTGATCACTTCATTTTTAATAGAAACTGCTTTCTATTGTAGAGGCCGCTCCTCTCAAGCTCAAGAATTTACGGAATAGAAGTTTTGGCAGCATGTTGCCTGATCAGTGACAGAAATGACTGCCTAGGGCAAAACAAACAGGGCAAGGTGAACTTGGGGCTGCAATTCTCTGTAAGAATGCTGTAAGAAAGTCAGAGTGTTGTAACAAGCTAAATGCATTCTAGATGGGCATGCAACTCCATCAAAAATACTTAGAAGACTTCTTTAAACATAGAGAACTGGTACTATGTCCTGGGAGGAAACTCCAGAGATGTTCTGAGAAGGTACTTACACATTAACACAGTCTCTGCAGAATCCAGTCAATTCCTGACTTTGCAATGGAATCTGTGACTATATCGCAGGAACAGAAAATGGGTAAAGGGATATTTATTTTCTTAACTAGCTATCCTTACAGAAGGACATCAACGTATCTATTCACTTTGAGGTAGTATTTCCTATTGCAGCCCTATTTTCTCTTCTTGATCAGTGTTTTGTGGCCTTTTGTTGCCTCCTTGCCTCCATACTCACTGCAGGGGGAAGGAGGAGGAAGAGGAAGTGAGAAGCATCTCCTACAAACTCAACTGTTAGGTGAGAAATGCTCTCAGTTGAAGGAAGGGCTGAAAAAGCTCAAGGAAGAGGGACAGTGGCACCTTTAATACAGCCAAAGCTGCCAGCTCCTTTCCTCGAATCTACCTCGATCCTCTGGAGCAGTTCCACTAGGAAGCAGCTGGGACTCGATGATCTTAAAGATCATTTCCAACCTAAATGATTCTATGATTCTAAGTGATTCAAACACAAGCTGCAAGAGAAGGATGGCAGCAGGGGTTTGACACAAATATTAGTGACTGTGGGCAGAGTACAGAATGCATCAAACAGCTGCTGTTGGCGTGGGATAAGATTTCAGCTCCCACCTTCTTCACCTGAAGTTACTTGCCTTCCCTTGCTCTCCCCAACAGCACCACCACCATCCTGAGGCAGGGAGAGAACAGGCTAAGTCCTATACTGGATCCAAAGTAATTGCTCCTTAGCAATCATTTATCTCTTCTCTGGACTCCTATCCTTGTCTTCACAAGATAGCCAAGACCCTGACTTTGGTGAGGCTAAAAAAATAAATCAATCAGAAACACAGTCTAATTACTACAGGAAGGAGACATTTCAATTTCACTAGATAGAACTTGAGTGCCAAAAGGCTATGCACTGAGCAAAGAAACAAAACAAATCTTACCCTTCAAGAAAAGCAAAACTATCAGCATTTTCTAAAAACCATTTGAAAAAATTAACAAGCTCGCTTCATGAGCTTTCTTACATTACATGGCCATACTCCTACCAGTTGCAACCAAAAATCACAAGCAGCTAGAGGAAAGTGGTATCCACTGGCCACTATGCCATCAGAAAGCTGTTTTCATGGTTGTTATCTCAGTCAGGAAGTAGCTCAGCAATCAAGTGTGAGAAAAAAAACAATCCAATACTATATGGAAAATATTTTAAGCTGTGAACTCAAGAGTCAGGTAACAATCTCTATCAAAACAACTCCAACATTTAAAAAAAAATTTCGTTAACCCAATCTTACAAAAATGAACACACAGTAATAGTTGATAAATAATTTCAACATTCATTTACTAGCTTTGAAATACAGAGAACAAAGTGTTAACAACCCTACACTACATGCATTTTTTCAGCTCTTGAATCTTTCAGTCTTGAACACCTTCAGGGGTGTACGAGAAAGGCTGCTACCTCTCCAATGAAAACCAATTCAGGATGACATCTGAAACTAGTTTTCCTAGAAAAGGTAAATCAGTGAAAATGAACCTTAAATTCATAATCAAATGAATGGTTTCAGAATACTTCTAAGCTTACTGTTTTTTTTTAAATCAAACTCCTATTATCTTTAACAGCAGGGGATATGTTTACTTTCTTCTGATTCATAGCTAATATTCTTCTTTCTCAATATACATACATACAGTCACATGCGTATTTTAAACAGGTAACACTACTCGTGTAACCAGCTATGTCTCAGGAGTGGGTGCACTTCAAAAACAGTCCTTCCTTGCACTGCTGTAAAATGCCCCCCCTCCTTTTTTTTTGGCCTGTTTTAAGGAAATATTGTTGAAAACACTGAAGGAAATGGAGTTTCTATCTACAATGGGTCTTCTTATCTATCTGGATATCTGCCTTTCTTTGACTACATGCATATTCCACTGTAAGGCAAGTTATTTGCCCTGTAGTAGCTACTGATGCAATTATTCTTCTCCCTACTTGCAGAAATTCAAATGTGACACAGGTAAGAGGATGCAAACTCTCAAGCACTTACATGAAAAATAGTAGCACCCTCTTCAAATACCTAGTCACCTTTTTAATGTAAGATATGAACAAATTGTTATCTAAAGAGTATCCAGAGCACTTTCACAATAAAATCTTTCTCTGCTGGAAAAGGAAGAGATCTGAAGTAAAAGTTCAAATGGTTTAGCAATTGTCAGTATTTTTCTGCCAGTGACACTCTGCTTGTGACTGCTAAAGTATGGAGTACCTAACAGGGTGGCTGATGAGAAGAAAAAAGTTTCTCACGCGTTCAGCAATATTCCGGTTGCCTTGGAACTTGTTACCAAAAAAAGCCCAGAACTCCCCACATCTGCCTTCCTAGAATCTCCCTGTACAGCAGCATGCTCTAAATCCACAAGATCTTTATTTTCTTCTCAATTTGCACAAAATCACTGAATTGAGCAGGGCTTTTTTTCAGAAAAAACAACAAACAAAAAAATATCACACAGTACCTCCTGCAGGTATCTGCACACGATGGTGGAGGAGAGGGATGAGAAAACAACTGCAAGTCTCTTACATTGAAAAAGAAATAAGATCCACAGCTGTAAAGGGGGAAACTGAAGTTCAAATACACAAGCCTTTATTTTTACCCACCACTTAGAATCTGTTGCACTGCTTCATTTCCCATCTGTGCCGCTGTGAAGCCTTGTAAAGAGATGATGGAGGGATCAGAGCCGTAATTCAGCAAGAGCCGGCAGGTTTGCAAGTGACCTGCTAACGCAGCCCTGTGCAACGCTGTTTGACCAAGTGTGTCCAGTGCATTCATCTGAAAAATCAGCAGCAATATAAAATATTTTTACAATTAGAAGCCTGCACCTGTCCCTGCCCATAAAAAGAGCATTAACAAGAATTTTCCTGCATACAAATCTCTATCAATCCCTCCACATTGCAACTAAACAAAACCAAATGACAAAACAAGTAAACACTCCAATGTAAAGATAATTTACTGCAGATGCTCTCCTGTCTTTTAACAATGCAGGTTATTTGTTTGCATGGCTAACAGACAACACAGGATTCCAAAAATCATACTTAAAATAGTGATCAAGCTTTTGCAAATTCAATGAAGATCAACCTTGTGCAAGAAAAGCAAAATTCTTACAGAAGAGGAGGAGGTGGTAAATAATTAACCAAACAATTCAATGATCTTCCTGCTTTAAGGAAATTACCATCTGTCATCCTCAGAAGGGGAATTAACTCAACATTACTCACTACCAAGAATTAAAGCAAAACAAAGATGTCAGATTAGGAATTATATGAAGGAGTAGGGGGAAAAAAAAAAAAAAAGAGAGGCTGGATACAAACAGTCCATTTCCTCCTCACTTTTCGTACTTTTGCAGAAATGTTAAGTATAACTGGATATAATTCTACTTAATACAAGATGGTATAAACAGGCAAAATGGAGTATCACTTTCAAAGAGTATGATATAATGGACACCTATCTGTCTGTCAAGATCTAACAGAGTATCTAAATAACTAGAAGCATCTCCACGGGTTCACTATCAGAGAAAGGAAGAGAATAATAGAGAGCTTTAAAAAGCAGAAAAAAACCCTCATGAAAATAACCTTTCAAGAAGATACTTTGTACCTAGCAGCGATTCATGACAAATTTAAATGCAAATGTCCAACAGCTTTTTTACCACGTTATGAAATACACTACTCTATATTCTCTGCAAGCAACTCAGAACCTGTTATCTGTTTCCAAGCCTAAGGATTGCAGGCTGTGAACCGCATGCATAATAGACTCTGTTACTGTAAAACCCCCACCTTTTACCTTCTCAAAATCTTTGTGGTGACAGTGAACAGAGGTTTTGCCTTTGTTGCCTGCAAATCCTACTACCTTTACATGAAAACTAGTAAAAAAACATTTTGGGTAAGATGTGTGTTCTGTAACTAAATTAAATTTAATTAGGGGGATAACTATGTAGAAAATATCTACTACCAGATATGGTAAAAAAATTAAGTAAGATATCTGCACTACAACAATATCAAGCTACAGGAAAGAACAAAGAACAACCACATAAATAAAGTGGAATGTGATTAGATATTGTCTGAATTCTTCTATATCCCTGGACAATTCTACAGACTGATAAAGCAGGAATTTCTCAGATCACAAACCTCTCTTGCAGGAAGATGCACAGGAGAACAGTTCCGCTTTCTTCTAACCGTGCTCAGCTCATGCCACTCTAATGGGATTTCCCTAAAAGTTTTGTTTTAAATAAAAACTTACTGCTACCATAAATATTAACTAGATGCTGAATGTCCCAAATCCATCATTTTGTTCAGATGACGATCCTCATCTGTTTCAGGACACCAGATACCTTTCACCACTGATAAGGGCATGGAGAAAAGAAGAAGTCTGGGACTGTACAGGTTTAGTGATAGTAAAGGCAGAAAGAAAATGAGACTTATGGATTCTGGAAGTAGCTGATAACACTCTGTTCGCCCAAGAAAGAGAATCGTAACTAATGTCTTCTGTAACACTGAATTCCAATGTTAAACATGCCCATACAGAACAAATTGTTGAAGAATAGGAGCAAGGCATTCACACTGCGCAATTTGATACTTACTGTGTACCTGGAAAAAATGTTAATATTCATTTGAAAAGAACACTAGCAGAGTCATCAGATCCATCATCTCACATGTCTTATGCAGGTCTCCTTTCACCTCCAAATAATTATCTTTGCCAACAATTGATTCTTGCGGCAGAACACCATCAGCCATTTGAAGAAATGCCTGCTTACTTCTGGGATAAAGAGGGCTGCAGCTGACACAGGGATGCATGCACTAAACGAAGCTGTTCTCTTCCTCAGGAGCAGAATTTGAAGGGTAATTTTAT
>VYZM01016680.1:0-71806 GCA_013398915.1 Dromas ardeola | reverse complement strand
AAACAAAAAAAAACAACACACACACAAAAAAAACCAACAACCCAAAAACATCTTCCTTCTCAACTCTGGTATAAACAGTTCATATCTCACCTAACACATCTAACTCTACACTAATTACTCTTCATCCTTCTGCTTACCTTCAGCAGCAGCTCTGTAACCTCGTAGTGTCCATATGAACAAGCATTATGAAGAGGCACAAGACCACTGTATGGAAGAAGGCAAATGACAAATTTATTTAAGCAGCATTTTTAAAGACGGTGGAACAATTTTCTCTCTACTGAGAGTAAGTAAAATTAAGTAAAATTAAACCTAAAATATTTAAATATTCAAATATTTAAAAATTAAGATTAACAAACTAATGGAAAAATCTAACCTTCCAACAACATGTTACTTAAGAGTGGCATTAAAATCGGGTTTGGTTTTGTTTTTTTTTATTTGGTCCTAACAAGCCACAGATGTTTAATCTACCAGTAAGATTAGCATTAATTGGCTTTGGAATGATCTTTCTTTAACCTATTAAGGGTGGGAAAAGTCCCATTCCACATTCAATTTGCTCAAGAGAAGTCAGTGTTCCGTTTTTGCCTAAATACGATCTCCTGTTTATTTAAAATGCTATACGAAAGGCAAAACTCCCCAGATAACACTAATATAACTCCTAGATATATTATGAATATATACAAATATCCATAAAAAGTACACTGAAATTGCTGATCCAAACTGTGGAATGACCTGATCTTACTCCATCTTTTACAGTACAACCTATTTAACTGTGCAAGATACTTCTAAGAGAGTCCCTGTAATTTTTGTACAGCTATATTACTGGAGGCCATACTTAAAAATGACACCAGCAAGGTAAATAACAGGGATCTAGTCATAAGCACAAAGCCTAATAAAAAAGTCATGCATTGAAAGGGAGATGCAAAGAGGACAATTATTACAGAGGACAAGATTAATTTAATTCAAGCCAAGCAAGACAGGCTAGTTATGACTCAACAAATCAAGATGCATAATATACTGAAACCAATAATTAACTCTTCACCATTTATGAAAAATACAGGGAATGTTTCATAGAATTGCAAAATCAACTTAAAGAGCATTGGGACAGCAAGTACTAGATTACAGGGTAAACTTAATTTTAAGGTAGATGCTCTCAGAAGCAGCATTGCATTTGTCACAGGAGACGGAAATTTGTTTTGGTGAAATTTTTCAAGCTGTTATTTTCTATCCCTGCTTTTCTTAATTGTAACATACGGGTTACGCATGTGTGAGACAGAAAGAGAGCATCCAGTCCACAGAGCACTCAAAAAACCTGCCCTCTTCCAAAATGATGGTCATCTAAGAGAACCGAGGCCTTCAAGGCCTCAAAGACAGCCACCTGACCACTTCTGCAGTATACCCTCCCATTTTCTTTTCCAGCACATTGTGACTTTGTGCATAATAGCAGTAAGGCAAAGAAAGGACCAGTGGAAAAAGAGCTGCTTCCTTCGCTGTAGTCCTCTTCGGGACTAACAAAAAGTGATGACCATTTTGAAGATGCATCACAGTTCCTCAGGTCTCTCTCCAAAGTGACCCCATTGAAGAAAATCTAACAGGTCTATAAAATCAATGTATCCTAATTTAGCTCCATAAATGATAAATGGCATTTATTTATAGCCTATTTACTTATAATTTATGTATAGATATGAAACAGCAAGAAAAAAAACAAAATACCACACCGACTGTAAATGCGTGATGCCGCTAGAAAAAACAGAGGGAGCTTACTGGGCTATCAGATATTTCTAAGTATGTTTAGATTGTTTTTAAGTTTAATACAATTTTTCTTTTCTTTCTTATTTTTTATCCATCCCCTCCCCAAGTTCAATTTAATTTCTTTTCACATTTTTCATACTTTCCAAGCAGATCATCCAAACCTCATTAAAGCCTCTACACTGCAATGCTCAAATTTCGGAAAGGTGCGAAATGCCTGAAACTTGCTTTACAATGCTGGATCTACCCGAATAGGTATTACATGCAGCTTTTCTCTGGGTTTTTTTTGACTTACGTAATTGGTCATCACACATTTTACAACAATTCTGATCAAAAAAGTCATTAAGGGTGAATGTACAGACAAATACACTACAATTAGTCAATCTTCAAGAGTTTAAGTATGCTTGGGATTGGTTTTGGAAAGAAAAAAAAGAAAAAAGCCAAGATCTTAATTTAAAATCTCTTTTAACACTAGGCTGGACTCAGCAGAAAATGAAGATAAAGGAAGTGCCTCAAGTTTGCTGATGGAGACAAAACACACACTCATTAATATCTTATCTCTCTGGACTCTGAATACAAAATGCATGCCTTTAACCAGGGGCCCAATTTCTACAATGTTAGGACTAAGCATTCCTATCAGAGTACCATGAGAATCATCACTTTGGAGTTCAGAAACGTACGGCTGAGAACAATGTAAAACACATATCGTTCCAGATTTCTGACTGCTGTGCACTTTTTGTTGGTGTCTTATATAACTACCATCCTTACTGCAAAAATACAATAGATTAGCTTCCACTACATCTTGATTTTTGCTGGCAACATCAATCAAGATAGGTCTTTATGGACCACTAGGTGTGAGCACATAAGTGTTATTGATATTACTTGGAATTGCATCCATATATACGCAACAAGATAATGAGACTATACAGAAATTTTTCAAGGCACATTTTTTTCACTAAGCTCATGTACCTTTTCCCCATCACCTTCCCTAAAATAACGCTAGAAAACCATGACTGAACAGCGCAGTCTTTGCATGGAAACAAACAATAATGTTTGGAAAAAAATTTAAAGGTGTAATAGAAGAATTAAAACAAGTTCAATCACAGCTAATCTGTTATTGAGGCTCTAACAAAAGTTTATTTATGATAAACCACACTCAGATTTTGGAAGCAAATGTCGCATTCTCAGCCAACTATTTGAGATTATGCTGCAACATGAAACAGAGAAATAATTCCTCATCTTGATTAACACAAACCCACTGCTGCAAACAGATAACAAGTCAATTCATTGCACATACCCTTTATCCTTTGCGTGAACATCTGCACCATGCTGAAGCAGAAGTTGGACTATTCGAACTCTGTTGTAGCCTGCTGCTAGGTGTAAAGGAGTGGACTGCAAAGTAAAGCAAAAAAAGATGAAGAATAAGAGCCACATAAATTTGAAGTCCTGCACTTCCTGACATTTAAGTACTCCTCGTTTCTCTTACACATTGGATCAAGATAAGTTAGGCTTCTCTTTTCTGATTAACCAAATTAACAAGTACACAGCACATGCATACCCTTCCTGTCGTCAAACCAAATAAATGTTCCGTAAGGTGGAGAAGAATCCAGGAATCTCCTAAGGCAATAACAAGCTCTTAATTTAAAGTTTAAATAATGGCCCAACTTTGTTTTGTTTGGGTTTCAGGGGTTTTGTTTGATTTGGGTTTTTGTGGTTTTTTTTGTTAGTTTGTTTTTTGTTTTGTCCTCCCCCCCCCCAGTACTAGAATTTAAATAATTTTTTAAAATTTTAGAATTTATTTTTTAAATTCATAAGCAAATTTATGCAGGCTGCATAGTCACAGGTTACAACACTGTTTGTACGTATGCTTGTTGCAACAAGCGCACAAGAAGCAAACTGCAGAACAAGAAACCACGCATTTATCCCATAGCAGGAATGTTTGTCTTCCACTTTGCATCAGACAAGTAGTCATATGTGTTCTGTACTGTGCGAAGACACATGGAACTAACTGTATGCAGTTTGCAGTTTTCTGCAAAACACACATCTTCAGCAGTAATGCACCTTGCTGCATAATAACAGAGTAATAATAGCACCTTTCTCCAAAGCTAATTCAAAAAAAATTTTGAAGTTGACGACAGTAATTCCCCTCAAAGTTTATTTTAAAAGCTTTTTGTTATCAAACAAGTTTTGTGTGCTGTCTCAGTCTGAAGGAACTGATTCTTACACAAATGGGTAATGTTTCCTCTTTTCCAAGGCTGAGAAGCAGAGGATTTTAAAGGGATGTTTGTTGTAATTTATTTTCTGGTGCGCAACCAAATAACATGATTTTATTACAGTAAAACCCCATACATAAACCAGCTTGAACACACGGGAAGACTTACATATCTCACAGTATTAAGCCAAGTACAGATTTACTGTCAGCATTAGAAGATCATTATACAGTATTACAGGTGAGACATCACATTCTCACTACTATCGAGATTTAGAAAACAAAAATCAAGACAAATGGTCTCATCCGTGGCAAACAGGTGCAGGTGCTATATATCCATAAATGGTATGTATTTCCAGGAATTAATACATATTTAGTATGACCATAACTTGGAGCAGTCTGTATTATGATTACATTATATTATAAGTCTGTATTATGTTGAGACTACAGTCTCAACACTTTGCTACTTTTCTCCAGAAAGAGTAACTACTTTGACACCTACCAAGTGTCCTGTGTACCACAGTAAGGACACAGCTCATACCGTCAAAAATGACTAATTCTGTTTATTTAGGGAAGCAGTTATGCAAGTTTCCTTAAGACCCATCTTTGGAATTATGTGGACTCAAAATAAGGACTTCTAACATTCCTAACCTGAAGATCCCTACAGTGTCTCCAAAATACAAAATGCCACCACCACCAAAACAGGTCATATCTTTCAAGTATTTGGCCATTCAAATCATTAGGATCTATTATTCTGTTTCAGAAAGTCTTCTACTGCTGAATTAACAATTCAGACTGATCCAGAAGGTATTACATTCTTTTCATATCTGTCCCCATTATAAAATAGCTGGCTTCTGGATATCATAAACAATAATGAAAATGTGGATAAAGATTATGCCACTACTGACATTAGCAGAATACTTTAGTACTGTTTATTCTGACAATTGCCTTGGTTTGGTTACAAAATCCAGTTTTATCAACAGAAGTAATAACTCAGAAAACCTGAAAGGAATTTGAAATGGACTGAGGAAAAGTCAAGTCTATTGAAAGGTTTAAACTCCAGAAAAAACTGGAGCAAACACTAAATCTTTGGACCACTGCAGGATCCTTTAACCTCACTACAATTAAATTACATCCATTCTTGTCTGCATGCTACTTCTAAAACAATGATGGCACACTTCCAAGATGATGCTTTACTCATATTAAGCATTATTAATAGGGATGTTCTCAATAATGCTACATCAACCCTGAAGTCTTGTTCACTGCTTAAAATTAGAACTACTATGACTCAAGCTGGGACTGTGCATTTTGTATTTCTAATATTATTAGACCTGTATTTGCCAAATAACTTCACTAGAGAAGAAACCCAAAACACTTCAAGCTTATAGTTGCAAGACAAATGACGTAGGTGAAACAAAACAGCATCATCCCAAATCTTCAGACAACTAATATCCCTGCCTTTTAGAAAGGTGAGCTACTCGTTCTCCCCGAGCAAGGCCATGCAGTCATTAGAGTCCCAAGAATGAACACAGAATACCATGCCTTCCCCAACACACCAGGAGTTAGTTTTTCAGCTGCAGACGGGCACCTGATGTTCAGCATGCTTGTCTTCTGATCCACAGCAGCTTCAGGGAAGCCGTGTGCCGTGCCACGGCTGCCTCTCCAAGGAGGAGGTAACTGATGCTTCCCTGCACCCATCCCTGGAGACGGGGCTGAGATCTCCACCACTCTGCATGCTTTAACTCTGCAACTGCAAACCATATAACCTGGAGGACCACGCAGTGCTGGAGACACAGGCAGTCAGAGGGCCAGAGAGGCCACTTGAGTGAGGGGCGAGGACAACTGAACACACACACACAGGGTGTGCAGAGGCAGCCATCCTGGAGGGCTGCTCCCCCTGTATCCAGGTCTGGTGTACCAGAACCCACCAGCCAGCGCTGCCACTCGCTCTTTAGGTTGGCTAAAAGGCTCCTATAAATGCTGCACTTACATATGCTTCAGGAAGGAGGAAGCAGAAGGCCCTACTTCAATGACTTTTTAAGGACTTATTTTCCTTTCTTGTGAGGAAGAGCATTGATTAATGCTACAGATTTAATAGTTAAAATTACTAATTTGCATTACAAGCTTGTATGCTAATTACAGAAACTAAATACCTAAAAGATAACGTCATGCTACACAAACCACTCATACAGGATTATCCGCCCTGAAAAAAAAAAAAAAAAAAAAAAAAAACAAACACAACAAAAAAACCCACAAAACCAAGTGAACAATGGAAGTAGAGAGACTGATTATTAAAATTAATGCACTGCTTATATAGCACTAGGAAAGTAGAAAGTAGCTATCAAAACCAGCAGTATTGTATACTGCACCTGCAGGGTATATTAAAGTAATCACTTAATATTAAGGAAAGAGATTTAATTGAGCTATCAGTTAACCCCTCCCACTATGTCTTGCAATACCTGGCAAGGGACTGACTAACAAGAATCCCTAGAGGGCACTTACCTTCTAAGACTCACATTTACAGTTACCAAGCCAATCACACTGTCTTACTTGCTAGTTTAATTAGAAAGAGTGTAACTCCACTTTTATTAAGTAAAGTAGACCCTCATGTGAGATGCTCACATTATTTTAAAGCTTTATGGCAGCTGTAATTGAGTCAAAGCAGGTACTGTGCATTTCAAGGAAGATCACTGTACACAAGATGGTGATCACTGTCAACCTGTATACCTACAATTTACACTAAAGGAGGTATTTTTGCCTGCAGTCTTTTTGAAAATGTGTTGCCTGGGAATATGAGAAATGCATTTTTTAGATTCAAAAAATGTACAGACAGCAGTTTGATACTATTTCCATTGAGCCTTAGGTATTTTCACACTGCTTTGTCACCAGCAGCTGATTTGATGATCCCTGTTCAAGGTCAGCCACCTTGGACTTGCTGTCCCCTGTTCACCTGCATCAAATAAAAGGGCCACTGAGGAATCTCCAGAGCTGCAGGTTGCTGAGCTGCTGCCGCTTAAATCAGAAAATTGATTTCAACAAATTGTCCACAGGCAACATGTGAGTGTTGGCTCCAAGCACCACCCATTTCCCTTCCTACCTTGCTAAAGAGTCTTCAGCAGCTCTCCGATGGCAACGCTGACACAGCCTCAGAAGAAAGCTGCATTTTCATATTCAAATTATGAATCGCCTATTTTATGGGCAACTTTAAACTGAGGGATCTTATGTAAGGGTCTTATATCATGCATTATCTGCATGATCAATAACAGTTGCAGGAATTGTTTTAGGAACTAATATTGCCTGTTCTTGCTTTCTACTACTAAAGTCTCTATATAGTGCTATCTGATAACAATCTTAATCAATGTGTTTCTCTCATTCAAGTTGTCATCCCAAAGGCTATTAAAATCAACAAACAACAATCCTCTTATCACATGCATGATGTCTCATCATACATCTAATTTACAATACTATACAGTAATTTAGAATTATCATCATTAAGGGAAGGGCGTTCTTGCAGTAAAGAGGCAACACTGATTTTGAGAGCCAGCTCCGGCCTTGACATATTATGGCTACTCTCATGTTCAAAAGATCCCCACGTGGATAGGCACCAGTAAGGGTGTCTCTTATGCAGATAGACAAACAAGTATGACTTCACAGAAGATATCTAAGGACATCATATGTTTATTGCTAACTCTTCTACAACACCCTGCTGACAAAGGATGTCAAAAAAAAAGGAGGGGGAAGGTGGGTTTTTAAAATGTTTCATGCAGACTTTAATATATGTGACTTTTTTACCTTGTCTATAATTACCTTCAGGTTTGATAGACTTGGAAATTGCAGGCATGCACTAACTTTTGTCAAACAAAATCTTTATTCTAATCAGACCATACTGCCTGCAGAGAGCAGTAGTAATAAAAATAATACCTTAAGCTTTTGTAGTTTGTCTTACAAGGTCCCTTCAAAACAGTGTTTCCCCTTCTCTGAATTAAGGGAAGAGCAGAGAGGCTTCTGATCAGAGAAGAGACCTTTGTTTCACAGTTTTGCATAAAACCGACTGTTTTGCAAGATGTCCTGCAAGATGACTATTGGAATCTGGCATACTAAGGAAAAACCTCTGAGCAGGCAAACAATTCTCTCTTCACTGGATTAGAATTTACGATAGAATCTTTCTTTCCAATTGCAATAGTCTGTGTCTGCTTGATGCTGCTCTCTTACAGACTTCTCCAAAATGAACTGCATCAATCATGAGCGTACACCGGGAAGACATACCAGATGTGACTGGAATACCTCCTGTTGCCACTTTATCATTCTGATTAACAGCGTAAGAAAACAAGTTGCAACAACATGACAATCTTGAAGAGACATTCCTGAACTTTTCCACTATGGAAATACCAGGCTTTTCCTTTACTGCTCAGATAACAATTTGCATTCCAATTTTAAGCAACATGCCCATTTACACCTTCATGTTTAGACTCAGTTGTAAGCTTTCTTGGGAAAATATCTCATTGACATTTGTTTGTTTGGCAGCTAGACTGAATGTGTCACCACAAACAAAAAAAATGCCTTCTAGAGACACATATTTCAAAAAACTCAAAATAATTATTTTATATTCGTGCTACAATGCTCTTGCACATTAGGCACTACAGAAATAAAGGTCCCAAACCTCAGCTAGAGAATGATGCTCTTAATAGAGCAGGAAAGGAGCTGTGCTTCTGTTCATCAGCCGCATGTCTTGTCAACTTTAGCCACCCAAATTCGCAACTTCCTTGATCATTTTATAGCAGTACTGAGTTATTTAATTTCATGGTCAACAATTGCACTTTAGGGACAAACTCATAGATGCTGCTCCAGGAAAACAAGTTATGTCAGACTGCAGACTGTAGATGAGCTAGCTGTAACTGGCTAAAACTCTATAGATAAATAAGCACAGGGATGAAGAACTTAAACTACTTTTCTTCTGTTAAAAAAACCTGAACAAACAAACAAACCCAAACCACAAAAAACAATTCCCAAGGATAGGGATTAAAAAATGCGTAAGGAAGGCGTTTCTCACTCCACTGTGTTTCCAGTGGTAATTTTAACTGCTTCACCTTCAAAACACTGCCAGTAGTACTTAACTGGACTGTTGAACAGGACAGACTTACTTACTACAGTAAAATTCAGAGAAACATCACATCACAAATTTCACATGGTGCTTTCTAACAGCTAACGACAGGGAAAGTAAAATGAACGGCTCACCTACTCAGAATCTGCAAGTCACACAGCATCTTAATTTAGAGCTCTAGTATATCAGATGATCTCGGGGGGGAGGAGGGGAAGAAGATCCACTGTTTTGAGCTGTAAACCGGTGAAGACAAAACCAGCTTGATTTCACATACAGACTAGTGCTAGAGCAGACCATTATCAGGGGAAAATGAGTAGTACATGAAGAGTAAGAGAGAAACGTTTGCATTCCTTTTTATTCTGTCCCTTGGCAGAAGGAGAACAAAGAAGTAGTCTGCATTAAAAAGGAATTCTTCCTTGCAACTGAATACCTTTCAGAAATTTATTCAGGTATCGTACCACCTGGGCTGTGGTACAAAGCCCAGAGCACGTCAGACATCAGGAACGGCATACCTCCTCTAGAATATTTAGAAATGTGTACCAGCTACAAAGCATTGCTTTGTGATCACAGATTCAAGAAATATTCCTCTCTGTATTCAACTGTGCAGAAACCACAGCTGGAATGTTATTTGCACATTAGTGTTGGACACCTCCAGACCAGGCAGATGTTGATAAACTGGAGGAAAATACAAGATGTGTAATAAAGGTGAAATGGAAAGAAGTAATGAAATGGTTGGAGAGTTAAAAAGCACAGGAAGAGCAGAATAAAAATACTGCAAATACACAGACAGAATAAGCCCTCATTGGGAAATGATTTACTTGCGTGACAGACCAGAACTCTTTCACTCCTAATCTCCAATGACTATTCAAACCTCTTCTTTCTCAGAGGGCTGTAATGTCCAAACTACTGACTACTAAATGTTTTTCTAGTAGATCTGACCTTTGAGAGACAATACGAGCTTCTGACTGTACCTCTGAACCTCAACATTGTGTGACAAAACTTGCCATCAGTTCTACACATACATGGTGACCCTGTTGTACTGCAAGTTGGGCTAAGCGTTGACAAATAAGGGGCAGGAGATTTATGAGAGAATAGCTTTTTCAATCACACAGATGCCTGTGGTAGAGAAGGGCAGAAATGACGACAAGCATCATCTTGCACACGGGTAGACAAAGAAACAACCAGAGCTTCTCTGGCTCTTAGAGGTTAAAAGAAGGAAGAACAGGAAATGAGTGCTTTCACTTTTCGGCTCAGGAACTCCTCCTGCTAGCATAGAAACAGCACCACCACAGAGAAGGTAGGTTAAGTGGAGGCAAACAAGATATGCCCAAAAGCCGAAGAGGGTAAAGGGCAAAGATATCTTTCCTGACAGGAGAGAAAACATGCCAAGTACTGCAGGGGCACACAACAAAAGAAAGTTTAATCTGCAGAGGAAGGCTTAAGATGGATGTTTGAAGATGACCATGTAAAAGCCTTATTAAATCCCAGAAGAAAAACCCGGTCTCCCTGCCCAGCAGGTTTCTCCAGAAAACAACACCTGACTTTCAAAATTATGGAGATTATTATCTCCAACACCAGGAAGGCGAATCCTTAATCCATGTAGATAGCTCTGAAAGCTATTCTCTTAACAACAGCTATATAAGAAAGTAACTCAAATTGATTACTTCACAGAAAAGGAAACAAAGTCAAACCTGAAAGAGCGTTGTTACTTGGCAGAAAAAAGGGCTAAAAGAAAGGCCAGAAAAAAAAAAAAGAGATACCGCAAGACAGAAGGCAGCAACCATGTTTGGAATGAACTTTAAAAGCAAAGATCAGTCTGATCCACAAGAAAAAGCAGGTATGACAAAGGGATAAAAGGGATCTCAGCTCCCCAAACATTAATTAGGAAGCTTAGTTCCCCAACAACTCCATATTAAGTTGCTGCCATTACTTTTAGAGACTGACCTAGAAGACTAAGAGGGAAATGGTAAAGGGCTGGGAGAGACACCTAAATATTTAAATGGGAACACCACCTTGCTCTCTGATCTTTGGACTTCACAAAAAGCAGGTCCCATAAATGGGGCACTAGTAATCCTTAACCTCTTTCTAAACAAGAATTAAAATGCAACACCTCCCTTACACCCTCCACTCCTGAAACTCTTATGTATTTGCATGTATCTTAACCTACCACTCATTTGGTAAAACAGTTCCACAGAGGATGTGTCAGGAAAGCCAAAACATCTCTCACAAACCTACAGTATTCTCAGAAAACTATTCCTTACAAGAATCTCTTCCATTTCTACAGGCAAATCGTGAAGGTTTGGCTGGGGATGGAACTGTAATATGAAAAGAAATTCTGGAGATTCTACCATGAAGCAGCATTTCCAGTTTTCCCACATTCAGAAGCACAGAAAAGATCTCTAGCAGCACGCAACGACATGGGGAGACGGAATTTGAGATGGATTATCAGAGAAGCACAGAAGTATACGCTGTTTCTTTGGTGATAGATGCTGGCAGCTGAGGGAATAGTGGCTTGCTGAGCTACGTAAAGATGAAATGACAGTAAAGACCCACTCTCTTCTCCTAAGGGAATGCTGCTAATGTTATTTAACACTGAAAGGAGATGGATACTGCCTTGAAAGATACGACAGAACACTACATAGGAATTACTTACAGTATAATTGTGTCCAGGATGGCCATTTTTGTTCCTTCCTCACCTGGAATCTGTCAGAAATGCAAGTCAAAAATGGACAAGTCTGAGCTGAGGTACTGAAGCACAACTGGCTCTTGCTGAGGCAAAGGCAGGAAGAAGAAACTGCCCCTGCAATCTTATTAACTAAAGTTATTCAAACCTCGAGTACTCCAAGGAGCATCTAGCAACACCTGCCAGCTAGAGAACAAACTCTTCAGGGCTGGTGGGCCGAGCACACAGGCATGCAAGATTGTCTCATGTCAACAGCTGGAAATTGCATTTGTTAAGTCACACGCTGGAAGCTGTGATTCAAGTTTAGCGCATGGGGAAGAACAGATGCTACTGCTGCTGGTCTGAGCAACGGGGCACAGGGAGCCAAGTTTCTGCAGAGTTTTTGAAAGCATCTTAGTGCCAGCCAGCACAGTCCGCAGCCCAAGTCTCAACCTGTCAATCTTGTCAAATTGCAAGCTGCAAATGCTTATGACTCCAGGAGAGCAGGATGAGACAACTTTCTCCCCTCTTCCAAGACAAATGCATACATTTTTATCTGTTCTGCCAGCCAGTGTCCAAAGCTACAGAATTCTGTTCTTTAATTATTTGCTCAGGCTGCTGTTCCTTCTATTTAATGAAATATTTTGGTGCTGCTCTGGCAGCACAAACAAGTGTTAACAAGAGGCTCCTCTCCAAATAGCTATGCCAGATGCCTGGGGAAGGCCTGCATACAACATTAAAACAATCTGAAGAGGATGCACACTGGAACACCAGAAAACCAAAACTCTGCTATTTTTTTGCTGTTTCAGTCTCCTTTTTTTCCACTTGCTATCAAAATCTTTTTCCTACCAGTCAACTAACAACCTTTTATTTCCTTTTCTTTTTATATCTCTTATTATTTTTACCACTTCTCCAATTCTATCTTTAAATATTTACTTTGCTTCTCCTCCTTCCCCTTCTAACTAGAAACTTTCCAGGCTTCAGTTCGTAAGCTTTTCATGTTATTAAGAAAGAAGAAAAGCTTCTCAAAATATATTGATTTGACTGTTGCCTCCGCTAACATGACATTCAAACCAGCACTTCATTCATTTTATTGAAAGCAGGGTCAGAATGAACTCTGTTAAGAACAACACTTGCAAATTGATTGCATTGCAGCTCCAGTGCTCAGTGTGAAATAAATATTTATGCCTTATATTTTGGAATGAAATTAAAACATGAGATCCAAAATAATTCACAAAATTGAATGTATAAAATGCTCTTTTTGCATTACAGTGATAATTTGCAAATTTTAGAGTTTAATACCTTTATAATCCAGTCAAGTAGGCTTCCCTGTTCCTTTGAAGAGAAGCCTTGCAAAATACAGGAAAAAAGGCAGAGAATTTATCTCGCACTTCTTTTTAGTATGTTTCAAAATTGAAAAGTTATGGTTATTAGAATATGAATATTCTAAAGAATTTCATCTGTAAGAAATAAGTCTCTTTCACAAGTACAAGTGTATTATATTACTTAGAAAAGACTAATCAAATAACCTCAATATTCTTGTTCATCAATGACACATCCATCATCAATTATGATGCCCTATTTTGGCATTTTTCTCCCCTTTTATTATTCATCTGCTGCCTTCTCAGTCAACTTACACAACAGTTTTAGCAATGGCTATGTAAATACACCTCTCTTTGCACATAAGTATTTGTAATTCTTTTCATTTAGAACTAAACTGATCACTGTAAGTTATCCATACCACCTATGAAGTCAATGATGGGGTTGTATTAGCAACCTGATAACTGATGTGCTGAGAGAAGTCAGAGAGGCAGCAAGGACAGAAAACAGAAGGGCTTTGGCTAACTTAATGGATGAAATGTTTGGATACTATCAGTGACTGTTTTACAGAGAAGGTGGCCTGGGAGGCTGCAAGAGTAAATGCAACTACTGAGCTGGTACCAAGTAACAAGCGACACCTGGTGCAAAACCTTGCAGTAGAAGTTGCTCTTTAACAGTGACTGTAACATACTTAGATTCAACTTACCTACAGGGGAAATGCTTGCTAAAATAATCCAGCATGACTGTCCTAGCCTTCAGAAAGTGGAGCTATGAAAGAAATTGGGAAGTATTTAAACAATAAGCTAATTGCGGTAGCTAAGAGAATTATGTCCTTAAAGACAGCATAAAGACTTCTAATGAAGACAATACTGGAACTGCTGTGCTAACGCATACCTTCTGTTAGGAAAGGCTTGATAAAGTGGAAGAAGCCAGTGTGACTAACAACAAACTAAAAGAGATTACTAGACTTAAGAAGGCATCATTCAAAAAGCTGAATTTACAAGCTGAAGAAAGTCACAAGGATCATAAACTCCAACAGATTAAAGGTAAAAATATAATTAGACAGGCAAAACCAGTTTAAGCAGTGACTAGCGAAAGGAACTCAAATCAGCCATAAATCCTTCTTCCAACCCACCAGGAGTACAAAATCCACCAGACAGTCCAGTAGGGCAAGGTGACGCTAGGGCAAGAAATGGAGCTGTTGCAGGAGAGAAGTCATTGTGGAGGAACTAAAGGAACTCTTTGCATGGCAGACAACTTAGAAGAAACAAGTCATTCTCGTACGAGGACCCTGGTGAGTGAGCGTGTGCGTATTTGGGAGCATGGTCAAGCTTGACAAAGGATCTGTCTGAAACTAAATTAAGCATAAAAGAGGTAATGATACCCATAATCAAAATGAACATCAACAAATTGCCAGGATGGGACTGCATTCACCCAAGAGAGCACTGGAGAATGAAACAGGTGAAATACTAGTGGTATGTGACCTTCGCTTAAGATTATTTTGGTAGATGAAGATCTGAAAGTTGCAAACATGTTTCGGGGAGCTACAGCCCTGTAATCTTATGTCTGTACCAGGAAAAATACAGTATAATAACAGCTAGAATTAGCAGACACTTGGATAAACATGATCTGGTTGGGATGAGTCAAATAGTGTTAAGGGAAGTTCCACCTTTGAGACTCTTCTGAATCAGTCAACCACCACGTGCATAAGGGTAATCCAACTGATACAGTCTACATGGATACTCAACAGGTTTTTAACTGCTTAGTTAAAAATATATTACTGTGGGGCGCCAAGGTATCGCAGAATAACTGAGGCTGGAAGTGAACTCTGGAGATCAACTCACGGTCCAACCTCCAGCTGCCCCTTTTCACTTCATTTACTCAGGAACTGTGAATGACTTCATATCTGAGGTGGGATAAGAGCATATATAGGTCAGTTTTCACAGAGCAGCTGGCATCTGATGACATGTTCTCCCATGACTGTATACATGCCTGTACCCAATATGGGTCACTGGTGAGGCTGCAGAAGAAGCACAAACAATTACTGCACTTGCAGAACGCAGCAGGCACTGACCACAGTAAAGAAGGATCTTGAATCACAAATTTTTGAAATAATGAGCTTTCAGAATAACATTTTTGTTTTAAACAGAAATAGATGTGCTCTCCATCCTCCCTCAGTCCCCAGAAAACTAGCTTGCAGAAATAGGGGAGTGCTGGCTCATATCTTCCCCTAGGCAAGCACACTACCTAGGCTGTATCTTTTGATATACACACATACGCAAATGTAAGTACATATAGCTAGGTATATATGACAGTGTATAGGAATACATATGTGGGTGTATATATAGGTATATATACACCTATATACATTTAAATTTATTTATATTTATATATGCACACACACTCAAACCACTAGATATACCTTTGATACATATGCATTCCATAAAACACATCCAATATCGGTGTCAACAAAGACTACTTTATGCTAGCAAGCATTAGCTAACAGGGCACATTGTTACCACTTATTTTGATAACCGCAGTTCCAAAAAGCTGTAATCATGCATCATGACATTTATGGCTAATCTTTGCAGGACCACAAACGAAGAGCCCAAAATCTGCACATTTCTAACCCACAAAAGTGGTTTTATAGTACTTCATCAAAGCCAGACTGAGACTCTATGCTAGTAAGCAGCAAGCAAGCAGATTCAGTAAGGGCTCGGCTACCCAGTTGTTCTGGAATAACCGGTTTGGATTTACTCCGTGTGGAGCTGTCTTTTTTCCTGAAATAAAATGACATTTTCTAGTTAAACAATTTTTAATATATTTTAAAAATTTTTAATTTTATTAGACTAATAAAGGAGAAACCTTGTTGTGAACCAAGAATATACAGAGTCAACTGCTAATCTGGTTTCAATGTATGATTCCTTTGCTCCTCCACACAAGTTATTTTTTGGTGCAGATAAGCCTTGAGACTAGAGACTTTTGATATATCTACAAACACCACAACAAACAATGTACACCAGCAGAAAAAGCTCTCAAAATCTTGGGGAAGATGAGATGTACATTGTGACACTAAATAATATTACATGTGACAAAAAAAATATACGTTATGTGTAGAATACACACAAAGATTCAGACATACCCTTGGGGTATGACAAAAATGCCTTGCATCAAGTATGTGCTCACAAGTCTTTTGCTCAAATATGCACTTTTGTTTGTAGAAAAGTGTGTATTCTCACAACATTTAAACAACATTTTTTATTATATGCGAAATAATTGCTTTCAAAAGATGTTCCATACTCATCTGAGTATAATCTGTACATCATAAATCTGGTATTCGTTAGGTTTATCTGGTATTAGTTTTCTTTTTTATTACTGTAGCACAAGAAAAATGCACACAATTGTAAAGGTTTATAGTGTCACTAGCACACAATTTGTTCACAAGTCTTGCAATGCATAGCATTTTTCTTCAACCCCCAGCTCCTAGAGCCTAGACGATTACAAGAGAGTCTCAACCTCTGCTGAAGTCTGTAGGTTTAATAACTGTAAAGAAAAAGCTTGTGAAAACGTGGATCGATAGTTCCATACAGACTCAGAAATTGGAGGGCATACCAATTTTCTTTTGAACTGCAGGATTTTTCATTAAAATGGTTGAGAACAACCAGAATTCTGGAACAAGGCCTGGCAAATCCACTTACCAGCAGCAAATTGGAGACTCCCTGGTAAGAGGAGACATAACTCAACTGATCTTGTTAGAATTCAACTTCTATTTATCAGCCCTTTGTTTACAGGCTGATCAAGCTAGATGCACATAGAGAGAAAGAAGCAGAGGAGGCAAGAGAAGGAATTTGCATCCCCATCCAAGAGAACATTACTTGGTATCAGAAGTGTCCCATAGCAGGAGCTGAGGGGCACTCCGTCCTCTCCACAAAATGCACACATGCAAGATCTTGTGCAGGTGTTGCTTCAGGCTAAGGATGCTGGTACTTGGCACTGCATTGTAGACCTTCTCAGAGTTGGATTTCTTACATCTGTACCCTGCATCCATGAAACTGGATGATGCCATGCACAAGAAAAATTAATGTCTGTATGGGCAGGAAGGAATGGGCTGAAGAAACAGCCTCAAAATCAAGAGGCATGTCCATCTCCTATGACTCACAAAGCTTAATGCAAAGGCCTGCTACTTGTGCTCTGGATCCAGGGTTGTCTACATTTGGTTCGGAAAGGCATAACAACAGAGGCGTGGGAGAGGCATAACACCAAGTATTAAGGACTAGTACTGGGAGCTCTTAAGGACTGAAAACTAGGAATAAACAAAGAAAGGGGCATTAGGAGCCAGAAGACTACAGTGAAATAAAATGAAGTAGGATCACATGCATGCTAGAAATGGCCTTTTAATAAATAATTGCCTATTATTTTTTTTTCTATGGGATCACTGCTTCATCCACAGCGCTGGATGATCCCGCACTGGGAAAGTGCATTGTGTGCAGGCTCCCTGGTTTACTTGTTGGAGAAATTTCTACATTTCTAGTTTTTAAGGAACAAGGCAGGGAGGGAAGGTGCAGGAAGAAAAACAATGCAGCTGTGGAGGAACTGCATTCTGTGCTGCCTTCTGGTAGTAATTCCTGCCTCATACTGAACAAATGCCTGAGGACCAAGCTGTCTGTTCACAGGTAATGCCATGGTATTCGCTGTTTTTCATATGGTTCATACAAAATGTAAATCAAAACACAGCTGCTACAGATCAATGGAAACTATGCTTTCAAAACATGAGGCATATATTTTATTTTAGAGAAACGTAATTGTCTTGTGCTCCAAAGAGCTCCACATCTCAGATATTTGCTTTACTTCAAAAGAGATTAACCTTGAGAAAAGGAGCAAAACAAACTGGTTTTTGAGTAGCTCCTGACCAGAGCAGCTGGGTTCCCTCGCATAAAGAGAAGGTTTTATTCAACCGACACCTGAGTATTTTAGTGCTGGCATGATGTGAGCATGCGTAATGTAGTACAGGAGCAGTATACTATATAACAGCAAAAATCCAACTTCAAAACAAAAATCCAACCTCCCATTGCTAATAGCTACCATGTCAGCTGGATGCAATTCACTTTGGAAAGGTGTCAAGAAGTGATGTGGGAAGTCTGCCTTGAAGAGAAGAGTCCTAATCTGAATTGTTAAACCAGTGCTTACTTATTAGCTCAGATACTTTTTTATTTTAAAAATGGAGGCAACCTCAATTTCTTCCTAAACATCTTTCAAGTGTTGACAACAGCTTTCCAAAGGAAATGAGAGGGCTAAGAGGTGGCTTCAACTCAACATGCAACCATCATATATTCTATTTTAAGCCTGTCTGTTGCCACTAACTACTGGATTAGTTAAACTGTGACGGTTGTTACAAGTCAGACATCCAGCAAAATAATACAGCTTTAGCTTCCCGTAGCAGGTAGGAACCTGTTGTTTTAAAATAGTCAAAAACATTTTTTGAAAATTCACCCACAACTGAGTCTTGAAAAAGACACCCCCAGAGGAAAAAAATATCTGCGGGAAAATAACGGGGGTTGTAAAGCAAGTCTCCAGAGCCTACATATGTTTACATAGACAGACATGTAAATAGATGGCTTGCCTTTTTAACAGTGTGAAAGTTCAGTACCATCTGTTAATTTCCATACTGTAACATGTCTTCTAGGAGTCATTACTTCTATAGATTACATAGAGACTGAACAGCTTGGCAGAGCTCAGAGGCTGGACAGTGAAATTTTAGACCCATCGGAAATACGAGGGTGCCCACAAGCATTTTGTCTAAGTTATGTTTTAACAGAGCAAATACTTTGCGAAGCAATCTTAACAGAAGTGATATAACACGCAAATTTTATGTTACACACAATACCGCATCCTAACAGTTCTGTGATTTTTCAGTCTCCAGTTTGAAAAAAAAAGTCAAAGCAACATGAAAAGGCATGAAAAATGACTATTATATTTCAACTCAGGTATTGCTTTTTAAAAAGCAAGCAAATGGGACAGTTTCAAAACAAACAGTTCTTGTGAAATCTTACCCTTGCATTACACTAATTTGCATACACCGTACTGCGTACCTCCATACTTGTGCACTATTAGTTGTGCCCTGATATATATATTCAACAGGCACATTAGCCAATACTTACTCAAAAATCAACCATTATGTAGTGGAATGAAACAGTTGTTTCTCTGAGATATTATTGTTGATTTTCCTTGGTCATCAAAACAAAACCCCATAAATTACATAGATCCCTGGTATGCAGGAATGCTTTTTGTGATGTGTAAGATTTTTTTAGTTTGCACGCACACCTTCATTTTTCACTCCAGAAAATAATCGCAAGAGTAGCAACAGAGAACGAATTCCCTCTTCAGGCAACAGCTGAAGAGCTTCAGTAATGTGAACATTTCTACAATGCTCACATAATCTATCTAAACTGTGACTTGGAGGGGAAAAAGCAAGTTCAGTTTTTGATCTCTATGCTAAATAAACAGATGGAGTGATGGTTATCAGCACCAGCTGTAACTGTGTTAGCAGCATGGACTCCTGTCCAGTAGGAATCAGACTCTGGCTATCAATACTTTTCAAAAAGGCTGCAAGCAGCACACAGAATGCAGTAAGTCTTTATTTTTTCCAAGCCAAGCTGGTTTCAAACCAGTGAGCTACCGTCGGAGTTTTCCACCCCTTTTATCTGTTCTATGAAGCACACCCTCACAGCAGATGTGGTGTTTGGGAAATCCAGGTATTCCAGAAGTTAGAATGCACGGGACGCAGAAGAGATCCCCAGAAAAAAAAAGAATATTGAAGTGCATACAGCAATGAAATAAGCAATACTGTGATGAACAATATCCTGACTATTCTGCTATTCAGATCTAGTGCAACTGGTGTTAGTTGACAACTTCTGGAAACTCACAACCCAAAATATGAAAAAACCCAACACCCTACCACCCCCTGCTATATGGAAAAAATAATTATCCATCCAGTACTGGGACTCAATTTTCTACCTACAAAGCTAAATGTTTCCGTTATGAGAGCAGTGCTGGGCATCTCAGAAACATGCAAAGCTGAGGAAATGCACAAACTGGAGAAGCATGTACACAGGAGTTTGTGGCTATGTCCATATTGCAGAGTAACCGTGACGCTGAGAATCTCAGGCCACTCCGCAGAGTCTGCACTTCCTTGCCCTGACAGCTGTATTAAGTCCGTGGTCTTATGCTGTGATAAATTTGAGGCTTGAAAACTGAAGGGATCTGCAAAGAATAACTATGAAAAGCATCAAGGAATGCAAAAACCAACTTCCAAAATGGACAAGTTTTCAGCTACTGTAAATCAGCGTTGGCCAATTGGAGGCAGCTACACCATCGGAGACTTTAATTTACAAGAATGCTGTGCTGTAGGCTGAAAAGTTCACTTAATTGCAACATAGCTTAGAATGATTAAACCCCAAGTAATCTTGCACTAGTACCGGACCTGAAAGCTTTGCCTTAAAAATGAAATACATAATAGTTATATAGTACACTTGCTACAGAGAATTACTTCACCTTTGACAGTCTGTACACATACAGTGGGGAAAAAAAAATAAAGATATGGTAGACATCATTTAAAGAAGCTAATTAATATCTATGGCAAGCCATCTTAAAAGGAGTTTTAATAACCAGTGCATTTACCAACAACCAAACACACAAACAAATTTTTAAAGTGTCCACATTGGTTAGCTTTAACTGTAATATGCTTTCTGAGCTTTGGGCATAAATTTTCAAACTAATTCAGAGACAGCAATAATTCATAAATATTTTCCACTAGGTTTTTTGTTGGTGGTTTTGTTTGGTTGTTGGGTGGGTGGTTTTTTTTGTTGTTTTTTTGTTTGTTTGTTTTTGTTTTTTTTTGTTTTAAGAGTGATAAATATTGTAGATAACATATCTTCAAGGGCTTATTCCTCTCTGTATTGACAGAATCACAACTCTCCCTTTGGCCTTGAATCAATAGTGATGGGGACTCAATTACTCAGTAATGCACTGCTGTATACCACCTTCTTAATTATAACAATACAGTGCACCATTATTACCTAAATATAATCTCATTTGAATGGTAAAATCTTAAAAAAAAAGGGAAACAAAGAATTATGGGCAATATGTTTAATCTAAAAATATGGGGAGTATTTCATCAGTTCTGACACAGTTGAACTAAATAAAGCCATTGTTCATTTACCCATCCTCAGATCGTAAAATTAATTGTTTTAAAAACCTGGAAGACTCATAAAACTTCCAATCAGTGATAAATGTAAACAAGCGAAAACTGACTGGGTTTTCTTTCACATATTAGGTATCACAGGTATTACAATTGAGAAAACATTTTAAAATGTGTATTAAAAATAGCAGTGTTTTCACAATGGAGGTACGTTTTTATAATCAGTAACAACATGTCTTCTAATGTACTAGGCAGCGTAAATGGGCCTATCCCCACTGATTTCAGTGGAACTAGGTTGTTCCACAATAGCTCCAGAACGGGCAGATCTTTACGCTATGCTCCAAAACACTCCACTAAAAATAAAGAAAACTATAAAGGAAAACACTCCCATGCTTTTCTATCCAAGAGTGACATGTACTGTTACACGCGAGAGACTTTTAAGAGATGCAGATTAAGAACATTCTAGTACGCAGGAAAGAAAAAAAATTAATAAAATAACCAATGTTTGTAAATCCAGTCTAGACAGACCATCATCTTGACGTCTAAAACATAAAAAAATCATAGGATCTACTTCTCACTCCGTATGTTCTTCCCTCCTCCAGTTTCAGCCTAATCCTTAATTTAACTCATTCAAACATCCCTGCCAGAGAAAGTCAAAACAATAGTGTCAAATTTAAGAAAAAGCAGAAGGTGTTAAGCACATCAATACACTGCCAGTCTACGTGGCAGGGCATTAGGAGCCAAGCCGAATACCAACCACCACATCCAGACAACATTCAATTACAAATAACAATTTTCCTCCCTTAGTTATTTTATTCATCTGCAACAGTATATTTTGGTTTTCTTATAGAAGGTCTTAAGGTTTCACTTTACACGTACGCCAGGGTTTGACATTTAAAAGAAAAGACACACACAAAATCCACGTCCACCGACTGTTGATCTGTCACAACTGCCAGCATCAAGTACACAGCATTTAATTTCATGGTGAAAAGCCATCACACGTTTTTTCCCCCATACACTCCCTTGGTTTATACATCTATGCTTCCCCGTATGGTTAAATTGGCCTTTCTTGAATAACAGCAATACAAAGCAGGTATTAACTTACCTTACGCCCATCACTTGCATGGCAGTTCACATTTAAAGGAGTCAATAAAGCCATCAGTTTTTCTTCATTACCGCTCCTGTAAATGGAGAGGAGAAGATTATGGAAAGGTGGAAAAAAAGAGAGAGCTCTTTGCAAAACATTTGCTAAGGAGATGGATATCAAAGTACAGCATACTGAAATTTGTACTGTGCCAGGGAGGATGTCAGATGGCTAAAAATCTTCCGAACATTTCAAAACCAAGGGTAAATTAAAAAAAAAAAAAAAAAAAAAAAAATTTTGAATAAAAGGGATAAAAAAAAAAAAAAAATTTTGCAGTTAAGTGCATTACAAAAGATCATGCAAACACACCTCTTAATTTTTCTCCTTAACCTCATCCTATATTTCCTTTATCTAATTTTGCAGATCCTCTGAAAGCCATTTGCCAAATTAAATGTTCTAAATTTAATATATTTTCATAGCATATGGTCCATAACATGTGAAACAACTACATACCAATATCCATAAATTTTTTAGAAGGGTTAACAGTCTATATAAAACGGTCTTGTGCTGTTAGAAGGAAGGCTGAAAGCATCTTTGGAATATACGACTGAACTTTACACCTTTTGTATAGGCTTCCTTATGCTCTGTTATGATAAAGCCTATTTTCAAAATATATCCTAAGGTAGCAGTAAAAACCAAAAGAAAAGAAAAATTCCAATATTTAATTTGCCCCTAAAAAGAACAGTCGCAAAATAATAAAGAAGATTTAAGCAGCTTAAAGCAAAAACTCAATATTAACCTTATAACCACCATAGTGGGGGATTTCAATTACATAAACAGGCTTTTCCATTTGTGCCAGACTGTAAAGTCCAAAGAGATCTATGCTAATGAAGTGGTTTGTTTGCATCATTTCACGGAAAGGCAATGACAAAACATTACTGTTTTAAAAATCCCTTTTCCTCTCCTGCTTCCACCCCCAAAATATGCTTTATATTCTAAGCAGCACTCACCTAGCAGCTTCCAGGAGTTCGTCCTTCTTGTATTCACCTAAATGATTGCAAAATATCATGCTGTTAGCATTTGGCGGAAGACAGATTAAGAAATGCAGTAGGAAGCAAATACAGAATTAAAACAGAGAAGAGGAGAAAAAAGCCCACACCCCGCTGGGTGATGGAGCTGTGACGTTAGCCAGCTTGTGGAGGCAGCATCACCAGTACCTTGGAGACGGGCAGCAAATTGACGCATCTTCTTGTCCAATCCTCAGATGGAAAGGCTTTCTTCGGACAACCAATGACTGTGAAATCTTGTGTCCAGAAACACAGTCCCGCTGATAACAGCATGTCAGCTGAAGACAATGTCCCCACCCCCTGCCCTATTCAGTATGTCACATTATACTTGGGAAGCATAATAAATTCTGAGACAAAAGCGAGGCAGTGCGGCTTTTTAAAAGGTACAAATTACCGATCTCCAAAGCTCTCACCTGCCTATTTGAATGGTAATATTAGACTTCACCAAGTTCTTCAGAAGCGCAGTGATTATTTAAAAAATTCCAAGTATTATATCATCAGTCACTTCCCAAGAAAACAGGGAAATGAAATAAAAAGCACAGACAAAAGAGCATGAACTCTAAGAGATTTTGTTACGAGACTCTGAGATTAGAGATAACCACGAGTAATGTTAAAGCAACATTTACATTTGAAATTCTGAGTTACAATAGACAACTCACGAGGGTTTTAGCATCACAGGATTAAAATTGCACGTGGGTATCTTAAAGAGCATGGAGCAAGATGACCTGTGGAAGTACAACCATATTCTACAAATCTGAACCATTATGACATTGTGCAATATAACTTGAAGGGAATTTCAATTCAGAAATTAGAAAAACAGCTTTTAAGCAGCTTCATAAAGTCACAGAGCAGAGGGTATCCTAAGAGTCAAAAAGATGCAGGGCTTGAAAAACATCCTGTATACCACCTGCCAGAGAATTTAAGTCTCTAACCACAACACTATAAGAAAAACAGGAACATGAAGCTGTCCTGCAAGAAAAAAAAACAAACACACACCTTTGTGCTGCCTCCTACGTGTATTTGTAATAAGCCTCCAGTGAAACTCTCGTTACAGGCAAGGAAAGCTATCGGGACACGGGAAATGCCAGATTGGACTGCAGGTAAACTGGAAGGCTCCTCTGGAAACAATATGCATCAACAAAGAATTTCTCTGGGATGTGGGAGGAGGGTTAGAGCCCTCTTCCATTGGGAACAGCTTGGTACTCCCCCCATCACAGCTCCTCTGGTTATCAGCAGAGGGGGACCAGAACCGCAGCAAAACCAGCCTTCTCCAGGGCCTTTAGGAGCTGTGTTTAGTTCAGCATCCTGCCTTCACCCAAGGGCAAGGAGGAAGAGGGTGAGTACACACAGCCATGCACCTCCCACACCATCCCTCTGGCTGCAGCTGAGGAATTCTCAGACAAAGGCAGTATCTGCATCTCGTAATACTGGTGAATTTTCCCTTCACAAGTGTGTTTAATTGCTTTCTGAAACATATTCAGCTTTGGGAATTCACAACAGCCTGCAGCAAGGAGTTCCACCATGCGACTGCCCCTCGCATGACAGGTCTCTTAACTGAGCGGTTCTGTGTTGCTGAACCGCAGCGATGGAGCAGATGAGTTCAACACAAAGGCAAAGAACTGCAATTGGCATTTCAAATATAGGCCATGAAGGTTAATTTAGTTTTTGGAAGAATTTATATGCCTGTCTTAAAGAAGCTTGATCATGAAACAAATAAAATGACACAAAAATATGATTGCCTTTATCTTGCCACCACTCTCCAACTTCATCAGAGGGGATTCCTGCCCACCACAGGCAATTGCCTTTTCAAGCCACGGTGCCTGTTCCTCTTTTTTTTATTTTAATGAAGATAAAATACTGGGCACAGTTGTGAGCGTTTCAAATCAATGGTGAGTGAAAAGCTCTGGACAGCATGTGAGGAGGAAAAAAAAAGACACTTTATTACTACTGCTTTACTTGTGCAACAATCTCAAACAGCTGGATTTCCTGCAGGAGAGTTATTGGTCTGTATTATATCAACACTTTAGGGACCTAATCAGATTAAAAGACCTGTTTGCACATTCTGGTTTGGCAGTGCATCTAGCAGTCCTAACTAGGCTTTTGAATACTATTAGGTTAGACAAGTGTAGTAACATTTTTCCTTCATGCTCAGGAAGTTGGTAGTTTAAAACACAAAAGCCCTTTCCTCAAATACCTTGATTAGGAAAAGCAAAACTGGAAGGCTGTGGCTCTTGATTTAGAGATGTCCCATCGTATGCTTAAGTAAATCAGTTACTTGTAGTAAGTGGTACTTTAAAAAAAAAAAATAAAAATATTTACAGTTACCATTGAAATCCATTCAAGCAATTCTTGAAATTTGTCACAGCTCTCCCACACTGTGATAGGGATCAGGAAAATATTATCTTGTAATTAGCTAACTTTACTACTCTCAAAGACCAGTCACATTTTGCAAAGCAGCACCTAAAATTATACGTGTGCTTACAGCACACCATCAGGTTTGCTAAAAAAAGGCCAAGTGCGGGCTCCACTCTCCTGGCTAGGAATGGGATGAAGGGGAACCCCCTCGGCCACTGCAGCCAACGGCTGGTGGGATGCCACCGAGCAGAGAGAGGGCTGGCAGGTGGCATGCGGGAGAAGTGGGGGGCACTGCCCGCAGGACCGGCTGCTGCTGCTGGCGCAGGCTGCCTTCCCACCAGAGGGCTCTGCCAACACAGCTAAAGCCGCTTGGCTACAAAGCATATCAAAGGCCATCCTGCAGCATTTGGCCACAGCTACCTAATAAAATATTCATTTGCAAAGCATTTGAAAACAAACCATGCATGCTTGTGGCAGAGATGAATTTCAAGTTCTGAGCTGAAGTACAGGAATACAGATGATCAACCTCACATACTTCTGCTCAAAGAATGTCAAATTGTTTGACTTGAACCAAGCTAATAACATCACTTAGAGAGCCCCTTTGGGCAGGTTAGGATTTATAGTTTTGCAAAAGGGCATCTGCAGAACAAAGCGCAGGTAACAGCCTGAATTACTCTTCCAAATCTCTTAACAGTTGCTAGCTTTGAGAGGAAAACATCCTTCCAATCACAGTGTCAATACAGAGGATTTTTAGCTGAAATATTTTGGATGGCACAAAGCTTTTCTGCCAGAGGAGCAAAAGTTAATGTTATTAAACCATGCTACAGAAGATCAAAACTGAAATACTGAAATTACAACAATACTGTAAACAATTTTCATCTATTTGCTATCCGTCCCTTCCACCATATCTCAGTTCAACCTGTCCCTTCTGTGTTCCACAGCAAGCCCAAACAATACACAGCCACACCACCAGACACATCCAGCCACACTAGGTAGGTGAGAACTAGCCAGGCATGCCTCCCTTCTCCGTACAAGAGAGCCCAGAGTGACAGCCCAGAAAGGCTGCCACTTCTTGGCCTGGCAGCCCACAAGGAGAGCACTGGACTTGCTCACCTTGGCATGCTGGGTAGCCCAGAGACAGTCGGCCTGGGAATTTCTGAAGGCAAGGACAGAAAGGGTGTGAACTGGGGAGCAGAGAGCGCTACACCAAAGCAGTGTCCCTGTTCCTATCTTGTCAGACAAAAGCTGGTAAGCAAGAAGAAACTGCTCAGTGTCTGGTGTTCACTGCATCTGATTAAGTTCATTACTTACAGCTCACTCAGCATCCTTTAAACCATTAGGTTCTCTACTTGCTCCCAGCTCCAAATCGCGCCACTGCTGTTCCATTTATGCTAGAACTAGGAGGTTACCACTGGTAACCACAGATAATCAGTCTTTCAAAACACAACTACCACCAGGCAGCTAACCAGACCTATCTCTGTCCCATCCCAGGAGAAAACCAGTTATCTCCAAGACCATTGATCAGCTGCTGCGAACTACAGTGACCACAGCTCCATGTGCTATGCAGCCACTGCTGTACCTGGCCCTAGCTGCATTTTGCAGCAGCTGATTAGCAGCAAATGCTTATTAGCTATCAGACATCAGTGGTGGTTAAGCAGATCAGTAGCTGGAAGCTCAATTGAGATCTCAGAGGAAGACAGGAGACTTTGCCTTGCACCGAGACAACATGCTGATCAGCAGCCACTTTTAATCCAGCCGCAGCAGATGAAAGTAACTGAAAGAAGAGTGGAGCTGGAGACATACACAGACACATGCAGGAACATTGTATTTGGGAGCATGAAAGACAGGCACGCACCAACAGTGACAGGCTGAAATCTTTACGGGCTCCTAATGTATTTCTTTTATTTGTGCTTTCCAGCTTAATGATAAAAGCTGCAGCCAGAAAAGCACAACCAGCCTCTTACAGCCAGACTCCATGAGCCCTCCTCTACCATCACAACCTGTTCTTCCTGCTTCCCATCTTCAGGGTTCCATCTTCCCATTTTTGTGGTTATTGGTGCCACATGATTATGTGGTGTTACCCTGGGTCACACTGAAAATCTAGGTGCAGCATAAATCAATTCTGTTATTAGAGAGATACAAGGAATAATCAGTCAATCCACTTCTGGCTTTAATTCACTAGCAACCTTTAAATTTTAAGCCTATTAGGTGAGTCTGTGAAACATGACCATCATACACACATACGTTCAAGACAAAAGAAAAAATCCCAAATTCTAGAAAAACACCTAACATTATGAATCAGCCCTACAGTGTACTTTACAGACAAATAACCCTATTTTACTCTCTCCCCAAAGTGTTGACATTTCATCTGACTACTGCAAGCTGAAAAGCCTATCTGAAGGCATGGCATAAATCAACAGTGCTTTTTCAATGCACCTACACTACAAAACAAGGTGAATTGCTCTCCTCTCTCTCTCTCTCCCCCTACATGTCAGCTAATACAGAAACAGCCAGAGCCAAAATATCAACCTGGACAAAGCAGTTTTTGCATTATCATACTATCGTGTCAGTTTTCCACAGTGAGGACAATTCCCTAAAAATTAATGTCACACAGATTAAATCAAGCCACTGTTATCCAACAAAACAGCAGAAAATAAGGGGGACAGAGATGGATGAAAGTATTTTCTACCAAATGGAAAAACCAAAGAGGTTCAACAAGTTACACATCATATGGAATCACAGTTACAAATTTAAATCTCCAGAGCAATGATAAACAGTGAAAAATTTTACACTACCCAATGGTATCCTGCTAGACATGTGAGAAAAGGCCATGGGCCTGATTAATATGCAACCATAACCACAGTCTGGGGAGAGAAGACTCATGAATATATCATATTCACAGATATCATCAGATATCATATATCATAATCACAGAATGGTTGAGGTTGAAGTGACATCTGGAGGTCCTCTCATGCAACCCTTCTATCAAGCAGGGCCACCTAGAGCAGCCTGCCTAGGACTGTGTCCAGGCGGCTTTTGAAAAAATCTCCAAGGATGGAGACTCCACAACCTCCCTGGGCAACCTGTGCCAGTGATCGCTCCCACTGAGCTTGACTCATTAACCTTCAAGGTGGCGATTTCTTCAGGACCTCCTGCTTTTTTCTTGGCAGCTGCAGGCCCAGCAGCACTGGAAGTCAGGGGTGAAATCTTGCTCCATTAGAAAACGTGGCAGCTCTACATTTGACTTTGACCATGTGCAGACCACCGTTTGCTATTGGCTGCCTACCCTGAAATCCTGAACTGCCACTTTTGAAAATACGTGTCCCACGCTAAGACTGACAAGGCATTTGTGAACAACCCAGCGGACTTTTTCCAACAAAGTATTCACAATTATCCAGCAACACAGTGGACATGGGCTCTCTGGCACAGCAGTAGAGACAGTGGGTATCAGAATCTCTCCGTTTTCCTCATTTAAGTGCTTCTGGTGCCTTTCCAACCAGGTACTCTGATAGCACAGGGATGCATGGAGCTTCTGGGAAAACAGCATCAGAGTCCTAATGCAGCTGGCGGGCGGGGGGGGTGGCACTGAGAACTTGTTTTTTCCATCAGATTCGTTACTTCATCCAGTTCAGCCTGTGGCCACCCCAAATGGGTCCCTGAGAGTGAGGAGCCTCGGCAAAATGGTGCAGAAAGAGAGAGGGGAAATGGAGACTCTGAATTTGAGCTACCAATGAGCACACATCCACACATGCCATCCTTTTTAATCCACTGCGATCTCTGGAGTGGTATTTAAACAAATACTCAAGTTACAATCAGAGCGGGAGGCTTTTAGTGCTTATGACAGAGTACTAGGGATTTTTTTTAGGGGGTGTGTGTTTGGGTTTTTTGGTTTTGTTTTATCGTTTGTTGTTGGGGTTTTCTTAAACACCGTTTTCCTAGCAAACTAAAATTTTATTTTCAATGTGGCTGCTTTTGGAAGGGTGCAATCACGCCATTAAAATGCTCATCAATTCCTTCTTCCCCATTTAACTTTTCTTATAAGAAAAGCAACAAATGATACTAAAATATGGAGTTAAATCAGAGGAAGGTATTCTTACCATTCAAAAAGCACAGTGTTGTGGGAATAACCACTTGACACTGCAAAAAAAAAAATTTCAACAATAATAAAAAAAAGAGGTATGTTAATATCCTTTGGGAAAAGGCATTTATAACCAAGAAGTACAAGAAACACATGAGAAGAGGAACAAAAATAATAATTTCTGATTTTATTATTATATTCCCTTATTTCTCACTTGTTTAGTGTTAATTTCTTGCACTTCTCCGCTCAGCTGTTTCTCACAAGTAAATGGGCTCATTTTATAAGCTGTCTAATAGGCTTGACCAGGAACACAGCAAGACCCTAATTTTAAGCTCTTGTCACAGATGGAAAAACACCAAAGCAACTCTACTATATACAAGAGTGACAGAAAATGGCTCAGCTAATAGTGGAGTGCTTTTAGGGACATGTAAGAGGGGTGGGAATTAAAGAAACAAGCAAACATCTTTTGGTCTTGGCCAGAACTCTACCAAACCACTAAGCTAGCGGCATCCTACCTGGAATAACTTTCAGTTAGGTGGAGAGAGCTCGAATCCAGAACATTCCTGTTTTAGTCTTCTAGAAACAGAAAGCTGGATCTCTTCTATAGCCTGGCAGGAAGCAGTCTGTTGGGAAATCTGCAGCTTTATATAGTGCAGATTGGCAAAACCTCTGCTAGGTTCTTTAGTGATGGACAAAGTTCTTGTCTATTAAGATACCAATTCAAAGCACATATATTACATAATCAGATATAAGATACAGTTGTTATTAAATGTCATCTTTGTATCTAAGAATAATTGCATATATATTATGGGTTTTGGTCATTAAGAAGGATTAAGTGGTATATCAAAATGGGTCTCTGGCACACATGCAATTACAGCACCTTTAAGTTTACATTTGGCAAATAACATACTTCTGTTTCTCAGAAGAACTCTTTTCAGTGGTGCTGACCTATTTCTTAAAAAATGCTATCAGATTTCCTTCATCATACAGTGGGAGGAAGATGAAAAAGTCTCTTTATCAGAGGGTTTCAAATTTCTGAACTCTTTAAATCATAAGACACAAAGATGAAGCTAAGGCAATCACAGCAAAGAAAGGAGTCTTCCTGAATGTGCAGGAAAAAGACACAACACATCGCACTGCAAGACCATAATAATAAATAAAAAAAACACCCTAAAACCAACTACCCAACAAAGCAACAAAAAAAACCCCTAAACCCACTCATGTGGTAATCCATATAATCATCTTACCTTCAAGAATGCTACCATACCCTACAATATAATTTATTTTGAAATAATATATTTGACCAATCTTCTAAAAATCATTCTCTTTAGTGTACCTGTGCAAGTAGTTTCAATTTCTTCACATTAGTGCATGCTACTCATATAAACACCAGGCACACATCTATTTTTTATTTGTAGTGTGAAAAACACATTATTTTCAATACAACTGTGCTATTTCAGAATGCTGTACTTTTCTTGAAGACACACCACCACTTCTCATCTGCCACGTCTTCAGACTGAGATTGGAAAAGGAAAAAGAACTGCAGAATTTCAAGAGACTGGGAAGAAAATCCAAACCACCTGCAATTCAAAACACACTGGTGAGAGGGAAAAACTGAAGGGGTTGAGGCTCATCTTTCCAAAGTTCAATACTCATGAGACGTCTTGTGAAACACACATGGAAAAGGAAATTTGATTGTTTTTTCCAGAGCTGTTGAGCCTTCCCCATGACCCTCCCCTTCATGCCTAATGCAAAGGCAACATTCCCGTGGCTCTCCCTCTTCCCTTCATTTCTTGTATTAATTCCAGCTATCAGCAAAAACAAAACTCCACTGTAATTCCCACTACTCGAGCCACGCTCCATATTAATAACTAGTAAACGGTGGCATTCCATTTTTCCAGCAACAACTACTTTCTCATTTCTGTAATATGTCTGCATATGTATTTTCCCTCTGGGATTTCTAGGAAATCTTTCCAAAGGAAGACAAAGGACTAAGAAACTGTCTTTGTCAAAGACTTGAGTACGGCAGATGTGGATAGACAGACAAGTAGTATATCCAGAACTGAGATGGAGAAATAACCTGCTTTCAAATTAGTGCATTGCTTTCAAAAGCCAGCTCCCTCCCCTGTCCTTCCAAACAACCTCCTGGAACAAGGAAATTATTTGATCCCCCAGCATATTCTCTAAAGAGAAACTACAGAAACACCTGTTTATAATTGACACAAAGCATGGAAGAAAACTAACAAGAAAAAACAAAAACAACCCTCAGAAAGCCATACTGTATAAGAGCAAGCTCCAAAATTACCCGCCATCATCTAATCTTTCTCTGAAAAGAACTCTGGAGTGAAGATGGGCAGACTAAATTTTGTGATCTCTCCGATTTTCCCATGGTAGATAAAACATGCTAGCAAGCTAGCAAACACTGAAAATCTATAGCTAGATTCAAAACAGAAGCATTTATTTCAACCAAAAAAAAAATATCTATACTCTCTTAGATATAGTAAACATGATGGATTTTGTACTAACAATTTGTACAGATTTAAGGAAGTGGGTTTTTTAATGTTTACTAGGAAATGAATGAAACATTAAATGTACATGTGTGCTGAAGTATTTTTTTACTGACTAAAAGTTTTTTACTGAGCAGCACAATCTTTCCTCTGTACATCTGAAGCTGCCCCATGTATCTAAACTTACTCTACAAGCTTGAGAAAACAGAGGCTGCCAACTCATAAAAATGCACGTGTGTTGCCACGCTTGCCCTGCAGCACATACCCTGGAAGGAACTCAAATCCAGTTAAATCACCTCTCTGCCTCCCAGACAAAAAACACAAAACATTTCCTAGGCCTGCTGGGCCACAGAGTTGCGAGCAGAAGGAAGGAAATCCTGTGTAACTGGAGGAAACACAGGGCAAACCTGTCAAGCACACAGCAATGAAACCACCAAGCTGTATTTCAGAAGTTAAAGAAAACAATGGCACAACATTATCTTTATTACCAAGAGCAGAGATATCATTAAAGGGAAAAAAAGAGTCAACTTATTTCTATGCAACAGTTAGGCAAAGTACAGCAAGTAAATCCTTACCAAAAGAATGTTGAAACAGAGACAATATTTTGTTATAATGAACAATTTTGTCATGCAAAACAGAAAACTAATCTGTCAACAGTTCAGCTTAAATATTTTGAAAACTATGCATTCCCCCACAACAAAAAGAAGGTAAGAAAATAACCCTACCACTGTTCCACTTATGTTAAAGCCATATAATTTAAATAATTTTGCCTCACTGCTGCGGGAAAACTTTCCCTTCCCGTGGGTTTTTATTCGCCAGTTTGAGTCAAAAGACAGTTGGAAAATAAGGAAAAGCCTGGTACAATCTGGGGAGAGAGGAGACAGTAGCATGACTGGCAACAGGATATGTGGATTGATACAGAAGACTGGTGATGGTACCCCAGAGGAAAGAAGAACTGTGTTTGACTTGGATACAACCTTCCCCTCCCTTATCCTTTCCCATCAGATCTTATGATATAGGGAATATATATTCAAAGTGACAATTCCCTTTGTTTTGTCTACTTTCTAAAAATCATCTTTAATGCCTTTTCTGAACACACATTTGCACTAGCAGCGATCAGTCACAGTAACTCTGATCAATGTTTGCCTGATCTAAGCAGTGGTGTGGTCTCTGGGCTCTCACTCGGGCAAAGAGCTGCTCTGTGCCCCACGTGTGACTACAGGTGTTTTGTAAGAAGAAGGAAAGAAATTTGGATTTACAGAAAAACGTTCAGAATCTGAATCTGCAAACTCTTGTTCTCACTAAAAAATATCTATTAGAGTACCAGCTGGGGAAAAATGAATTTGTTATTTACATTCAGCCACTTTTTGCTACTCCTGTTGGAGTAACATATCACAAGATGGAAATACAGCAATAATAATACCTAATGCCAAAATGCAGGCGGTCTAGCTGTGAAGGGTTACATTATTTATCAACAATGAAAGAATAATTAAATACTACATACATCTTAAGTTTTGTAAACATTTTCAGTCCCTTATATCAACCCATTGCTAGTTAAATACCTGATGGGTTACAGGATTACACATATGATTTCTTAAAAAAAAAAAAAAACAAACACAACAAACAAACAACTCACTGCCCTAAATGACAACATGGTTCACTACAAAGAGTGGAAACAGTATAGCACCACAGGAAAAAAGAAGGCTGATAAAAGGAAAGAAATACTAACTCATTAATTAAAGACAAAAGCTTTAGTTCGCCACACTGCTGTCATTGTTTCACCTCCAAAGGAGGGCGTTCATTCTTCAATTTTTCATTTATGCACAGAAAGCTTCCCCTAATGGAACACAGGGCTGTCTGTTCAAGATATACCCTATACAAGATGACTCTATGGAAACCAGTCACCAGTTATGTCCAGCTTGACACTGCTGATACACCATGTGCACTTTACTTCTATTGCACTGGAATACTAAGTGCCAGGGCTTCACTGTCACAGGTATATCCATGAATAAGGCACCTTTCAAACCAGATGTTCCCTCTTCATTGCGGGCCAGAAAGGAAATACATAAACTGCATGTAGTCTCAGCATGACAGCTCTGCAGGTTTCTGTGCAGACCTGCAGTGAAAGGTAGTTTAATTATGTTCTGCATGAAGTAGGAAAAAATACTGCTTTCCATTCTCAGTTACTTCCAGTAATTCTCACTAGATTTAAAGACTCTGCGTACCTCAAATAATTCAAAAATATAATTGGCCAAAAAGTATTCCTACATTCCTCATTCATCACAACCATTAAGGATCTTAAATATCCCCACAAAAATACATTTAAATGATCCTCTTATTAGGTAATAGGATTACCAGCAGCTCCTAAACCAGCCTATTTTGCCAACGGCTTTATTTCAAAGTTATTCTGAGATACACTTCATTTTTAATTCCAAAAAAGTGGCATTTTAAAAATCCATTTGACATAAAATAGAAGAGGACCATGCAAGAGTTAACACAGGGTTTCTCTACTGTGCCCTAGGTGTATTAGTTCAGCATGAGCTAACTCAGTATTACAACTCCTTCCAGAGAGCACATACCATCAAGGAGAAATAATACTGTACCTTTCCCACCACCAGCTTAGGATTCCTGCTTATCCATTTCTGTTAGAGCCCAGTTGCTGATGCAGGAGATGGTGAGATCCGTTACTGAGAGATCTTGCTTCCTGACACTGACTCTCCTTTTTACCACCCTCTGAGCACGCTTCAGCAGAGCAGAGACAGGTTACAAGAGAACTGGGTCTGTCTTCAGAGAGCTGCACAATGAAAACTGCAGGGAGGAAGAACAAACTCCCAGAGAAAGCACAGCTCTTGCTGGATCACACTGTGCCATTAAACCAGTTCTAGCATACACATCTGGTGTAACATCCTTTACTACAATCAAAATGGTTCTGGATTTGGATGAAGGACACAAGGCTGAAAAGGAACAGGCGAGGAAATATTCAAAGGAGGGAAATACTAAGAGTTTCTGGTTTCCCTTTTTCTGTTCAGCAGTCATACCAGCAGTCTTGACCCCTGGCTGTGGTCTATCTTGGAGTCACAGTGCAAGACATCAGTCTACACCTGGTTTTTGTCAAGACATTTTTTGTATTTACCATTTTGGCCCAAATAGAAGGCTATGCTTAGATATGGAAGCCCTCATCATTCTTGAACATACAGACGGTGCTTCATGAGAAAATTTCCCCCTAAGAGTCAGCCGTGTCCTCTGGCAACCTGAACCATACTTGGAAGTATGGTGCTTTTAGGGAGGGATTCCTAGCCAGCAACTAAGCGGCAGGGTCTCAGCAAACAGCCTCACTCCTCCTTTCCTTTTTTGGTTTGTTTGTTTTTTTTTTCTTTTTTTTTTGCATACAAGAAAAAAAAAAAAGATTGCTTATCTACTGGAAACCAGAAAAGTTGTTCTCAAAAGATTTTTGGCTATGATTTTTGTCAAAAACTAAGTGGAATCTGCACACCTCCCTGAAAAGGAAAGGCTATTTTTCCGTGTTCTGTCAAAGAAAATAAATCTTTCACTTCCAGGGTGATGGACGACAAGAGACTAACCAGCAAAGTCACATATGAAATAGTGTATCGTGGAGAAAATAACATCTCTTCACTCAGGTCTGCTTTGCCCCACATTTTTAGAATGCATAACAAGAACAAAGAACTAAGTTTCCCTACAACTGCAAAATGGACACTTAGGTTTTTGGATGGTGCTGTGAACTGGCAGCAGTCTCCCAGCACCATATTATCTGTTCAATTTCAGAACAGAACTACCTTTAACAGGTGAGGTTTACCCTACAGGCAAAGGATAGCTGAAATTTTGTCTCCCTGCATTCATTCCTGTGATAGCCTGGCTGCAGAAGAAAGTGCTTCCTAAAGAAGGTTAATTCAGACTGACCACATACTGAAGTAAGACTGCTCTTGACTGGGCTGTTTAACAGTGGATGTAAATCAAGATGTCAAGGCAGCCTACAGCCTGCTTCACTCTTGGGACAGAGTACTAGAGACCTGACCATTCCAGTGGAGTCGGCAGGAGTTCAGGGAAGAATAGAACACACACTGACCTGCTTATGATTTGGGCATGTCACTGACTGCAAAAGAAAGTAGCATTTAGCTACAGGAGTGATGGTGCTTAATCTTCTAAGCAGAATATATTAGGGTAGTAATTATTATTATTACAGCTACTACTACTACTACTACAATAAAGCAGCAAGAGTAATATGACCATCAAGAAATGGCTTTTATAAAATTATTAGTGAAGGCTAGAATTTATTTTAAAAAATAAGAGATTCAAATATAGTCAGTTCTCAGTTATTCACAGGGGAGGTTCTGAAGGCTCTGCCTTCCTTCTCCACTGCTGGTAGAAGCAGAGCTCCTGAAGCAAAGTGCGTCTTTTACAAGAGTCCAGCTCTCCACAAATCTATTCAAAAGCTTTTCAGAAATGAATAGCCCATTCTCCCTGGATTTGATGCCATCCCATCTTCGTTTTTTGTTACGCCTGTCCCCTCCCACATTACATTCCCACAAGCAAAAGTAGACCACGTACAGAAACTTGGGGGATTTCTGCACAGAATCAGTCATTTGTCATGGGAAGCACCTGCTTTAGGGCTGACAGTGGTAGATGTGAGGATCCAAGAGGTATTCAAAAGTACCAATATGCATCATAGGTTTTTTCCTGCTGTCTTCACAACAGTCATACTGACAAGCTCCTCTACCTACAGTCATACAAGGCTTATTTCCTAGAACAGCTGGCAGCCTCGTCAGGCACTTATGTGTCTGACATAAGCCAAGCCAGATGACACAGGCATAGCAAGAGGTGACGATTTTGTTGAAGATGGCAGTCAGATGGAAGTTGCTAGTACTGCTGCAACTCCGTGAGTCTGCTGCCTGTGTAAGGATAAAGCTACTTCCCTGCCCAAATTGAAAGAATAAAACGAATTGTGAATATGCCAAAATAATCTTGCCATTACACAAAATAGAGTTCAAACAGACGAGAACAACATTGTATTCTTAAAAGGCAAGCAAAACCAAATTTGCAGAGCACAGAAGGAGGTAGACCGTGATGCTCTGTGGCCAATAAATAATCCAATGAAGTTATGTGCTGAAAATGCTACTGAAACAGCAGAAAACACAACAGGTTTCATTTCAAAATATATAGTCCATATAGGACTATAGAAAAGAAACATGCCATTCAGAAATCTGCGCCCTACAGAATAGGCAACTATTTCAAAATACGTTCTGATGACAACATTTTAAAATATATGCTAGAAAATGCTACAGCATCAGTCCTATCTCAATGCAGTGCAGTACTGGACTGTATATAGCTTCTATTCAAAGAATAGATACCTGACAAAAAAGAATGGTACCGATGAATAACAGTCTCCTTAAAATATCTTTTAAGTATTTTTTTTTGTTTGCAAATTATTTTAAATGGTGCCTACGTATTGACATCCTTACTTAGTCCCCTTCCCTACTTCTTCCAAAAAGCCTCAAATCATTGCTTATACTCTGCAGAGTAAAATTCCATGTTTGTCTTTCCCCAACACCTGAAAAACAACGCTGTTCTCCCTGGAACATAACACACTTTGCTCTTCTGCCAACAAGGAAGTCATCAACCACCAGTCAGTTTTTCAGCTTCCCTTGGTTCATTCACTAACTCTAGGTTAGTGCTTCACCATCTTAATTTTGCTCTTGAAAGATGCTTCATCTGTGAAGTACTACAGACATTTCACTGCTACAGACAACTAGCTGCAATTTATGAATAGAAAAGACAAGCTCCTTCATGAAGAAATAATGTGCTTTTAATGTTTTACTCATTCTTGCCTTGAATGCTAGCTGAAGACAGAACATCCTTCTCCACTTGGCAGCACTGGTTTTCTTCACACCAGTATTGCCTCAGTTTTTAAACAGGACAGCAATATAGAGCATGGAGACAAAAGAAAAACAGCAATATGTACGTAGAAATGGAAACTGCACAACATCACAAAAGGAAAACAGAGTTAAATGTGCTCCTACCTATGCATCATCCAAGAACACTGAAGGAACAAGCACACCATTTTTATTGAAGCCCTGGTAGGAATTTGTCATAAATATATCAAGGTGGCACTGCTAGTTCAGTGCCTCCTTTTAAGGGGAGATTTATTCAAGCAACTTCAGATCCACACGCTTGACCGCAACAGTAAGTACAGGTCAAAAACAATTCTCAAGGAAAGATGACACAATATGTGACAGTATCAGAAAGATAAATTACCCCAAACAAATCTTTCATTCAATTACTGGTGGTCAAAAGGAAAACATGGATACATTATCCATGCAGATAAATGGGGAATTATTAGTTCAGATGGGCACTGTACAGGTATTGTAGGAACATTAAAGAACTTGAAAGGAAGAAAAATCAGGTTATCCTTGAAAGGCAAACCAGTGGGCTGAAAGTAGGTGGGCAGCCTACTCTGTGGCTTGAATTATTGATTCCTAATACCTTTAATTCCGTGGGAATACCTTCAGTTCATGCAGTGGTCTGGGAGGGCTGATCACTACAGTAGCCACAGCAGTATCAACACTGCCATTAGACTGAATTACAGACTGAATTACAACAGCAAGGTAAAAAAAAAACTCATTATGAACCCAACCAAACCCCACAAAACTGTGCTATGACAAAGGAAAGACAAGTAATCCAGTACAATCAACATCCACGTTGTCTGTCCCCATGTGTTGTCCTCAAAGGAGTGCGCCATGGGAGGAACTGAACCAGGCCAGACGAGGTATGGGGACTCTGCTCCAGGGGTTGTTACTATAATAATTTTTCTTCCAACAATACAGCCTGCCAGGAAGCATTTCACATATCACAATTCTCTACTAGTCCTTGCATCTTTTGCATATTTATACTGAAGAGCCCCTTTCAACCTTCTTTTTCCTTACTCGACTTTCATCATTAACTGCTCAACTTGCTGTGATAGCACTATGCCATTAACTCTGTGGCTATTAGTTGCACATACTTAAAAAAAACGAAACCAACAACCAAAACAAAACAAAAAAACCCCAAGCACCATTCATAATATGCTTTTACAAATTTTGCTGAAAATTGAAGCGCAGATCACAAGTTGAGGCATTTTGTATGCTCCACTACTTTGACTCAAGGCCATTTATCTGCCTTTACTTCACAGCCACATTTAAGCCTCCCTCTAAATCAGTGGAGAGAGACAGAGGACTGAAGATCTCTGTACGCTAAGTGTCATTGCTGGCACTGGAACTAATAACTGTAAAATGGCCGTGAATACCTTTAGGCTGGAAATTATTAGGTTCATAGTTAGCACAGAATGATTTCTGAACTGGACTTTCAGATGTTTTGTCTTAACACTTACATGCTAGAGCACAGTCAATTTATTAATCAAATTATACATTATGATCATCTTTAACAGTACAGGCTTAGACTTGATGATACAGAAAGTTCCATGGGGTTCAACCTCCTCTGCTTCAATTTTAAGAATTGTCTTCTGTTTTCCTGGTTTTCATAGTTCTGATCCTCAAACGTACAAAGGCTCATTTACTCTGCTCTGGCAGCATAAAAGAATCCTGAAGGTCAGATTTGATGGTCCTTTAGGCCAAAGTAGTAATAAGATGACTTGTACCTTTTATCTTCAGTCTTTCAAGCTTAATTCAGCTCTTTTTTTATCACAAAAAAAAAAAAAAGTCCCTTGCTTTTCAGCTCAAACCTGCACTGGAATGAATTCTGGCCTGCTGCCCTGCACCGTGCTGCCATGGTCCACTGCAAACATGCACCTATTTCAATAAATGTCAGATTATCATGTCTCTCAAGGAAGACAGTACTACCTGCCTATAATATCTCTAGACCTCTTTTTGCATTACTCTGTCACCTTTTTCAGAATGCAGAAAACAAGTCTGCACACTACTTCATTAATCTGTTGTTTATCTCATGTCATTCTGCCTTTTCAGTAAGGGTGGGTAGCACAAACCCCAAGTAAAAGACACCTCTGCAGCCACATAATCATTTGCTCTACCTGGTGCCATTATCACAGGCAGCCTTCCTTCCTGAAATGGTTTACACATGCATTGTGTAATGGTGGGGCAGTATAATAATAATAATAATAGTTATCAGTTTATCTAAAGCACTCAGCACTCAATAGGAATAATAAGCAACTGTGAGTACTGAATTATGAAAATATGGACTCTTTCTGCATTGCATGGAGTGTCAAGTCTTCAAGTCAGACAAGCTAGGACCAGCACTTCTTTCAACTTCCACATGATGCAGACTTGATTGTCAGGCAGTTTCACTCCAAACCTCTCTAACCTCTCCTCGTTTGTCAAGCAGGGAGAAGTGTACTTCAGCCCTCTGGAGAACACTGGAGGAGGAGGAAAACAGGGGGGAAGAAAAAAACAAAACAAAACAAAAAACACGAACCTGTTTCAGGCGTAACTTTCTCAAAGTACATAGGCACCAAGAAACATAGAAAGAAGCCATTCTAGAGACAAGTATGACAGGCAGGGAAAAGAAACAAAACAGGACAGCAACAGAGCTGGTCCAGGATAAGAGAAAGAAGGGTTACAGATGGGAATTATTTTAATATTGAGAGAGACATTAAGAATCCTCGAGGTGAATTAAGGTGTACAAATATTTCTTTAGTGTGTAGTAAACTTTCCTGAATACCATTAGCATATATACAAACAAAATTAAATATTAAAAATAGAGACTTTGCATCTAAATCTATTCCAAACACTTAGACACCTTGGACTGTGCTCCTGAAACACTGGCCACTGGTAAGTGCATTGTTACAGGTAAAGTTCTTCTATCTGCCTTCACCAATAGTAAGATTGAGCTCAAGGCAGTCTTTCTCTCACAGGAGTGTACCTGAGAAGCCGGACTTCTAAACCATATTGATCTGACCGCTATGATACGTGCAAGCATACACTCATTTAGCAATGACAACATCACAAGGTGAACATATTCAGGATCTGGTGACATTCTTCAAAATCTTCACTCCTCTAAACAATAGCAAGATCCAGAGCACCTGCCTACATACTTAGCAAACACCTGGAAAGAGTGGAAGAATAAGAGCAATAGCAGTCCTGCAACCTGCAGCATACACCTGTGTTTATGCAATACACAAATGCCAGCAAATTCATACTGATGCCACTCCTCAATTTGTTAAAAAAGCTTTGATTGCTTCAATAACATAGAACAGCATTAAAAATAGCATGGCACGATCAAAAGAATTAGGGACAATAAATAAGGCATTAACAGAATGAAAAGGAATGTGATTGAAAAAAGCTAATCCTGTAAGAAAAGTACCTTTGGCCATAGATAGAAACACCTCTCCTTATTTCTGCCAAAGGCAATGCCAACCCATAAAACTACTGTAAAAGTCCGGGTTAGCTCAATGACCTGGAAGAGTTTAACCAGAGGGCTGTAACAAGAGGGCCTGACAAAGGTGCCTCTGATACTTCTGAACTCTGGTGTATTTTCATAAGTGTTTTCTTATAGATCTGGAGAGGGCTTTCACAGTAATCTTCATTATCCTGACTTACTGCAGTTTTGTGCATATACTGGAGCATATACTGGAGCACACTGCGTGGATGTCTTTCAAAAAAATCCAGAAAAGGATGTACTCCAGACCCTTACTTAAGGCATTCCAACTGCTAGTGGGTGCTGAGTCCACAGGACCGGACCAGACTAGAGTTACCTTGGACCAAAACAAAACAAAAACACAAAAAAAAACAACAAAAAAACCCCACACAAACAAACAAAACCAAAACAACTTTAAAAAAAAACTGTTTAGAGTTGTTGACAGAAGAGCAAGCAAAGGCTTCTAAGGCTTTGTAGTTCCAAAGCAGAGAACTGAACCTGACTTTGACAAGCCTATTTGACAATATATAAAAGCCGTATACTAAAAATCTAACTTGAAAAAAACCCACCAAATATAACAGAGGAGGAAATGGAAAGAAGATGAAGGGAGGAGGAACACGAATTAAGGCATAAGTACAGAAAATAGATTCCAGGCATGTTAATATGAGAGAAATGACCATCTCTACACAAAGGAAGAGCTGTCATTTGAAACTTTCAGGCAAAGCAGCAACAAAAGACAGAAAGAGCTCTTCAGTATTTTATATAATCTCACCCTGTAATAGGAACGGAAAGTACAGAAATAGCTACTTTATTAGGAGAGGAAGCACCAACTACATTTCACCAGTATATAGAGGGGAGGGATGCTATTGTCTACTCAAGGCCAGGTCTTCTGACCTGCCCACGAGGGCCAATAGCAAAGTATGCTGAGGGACTGTTCTAGACCTGCCTCCTAGTACTAAGAAACTTAACCTTTACCCAAGTTCTTCCATGGTATACCTCCACTCAGTGCATCAGAGTGAGAAGTTTGAGCGTATTTAGCTGCCTTTCCCTGCCCATTCTGATAGAGTTCAACATGCTTCCTGGAGCAACAATTGAGAAGAAAGTGATGCTTCCAAACAGAAATATTTGGATTCAGACACTGAAAAAACTACTTGTTCTTTTTACTTTGTAGTCACTAAATCTTTTTTACTTTTTTTGTTTAACTGTAAGGATGATCAAACATGAGGTCAGGCTGCCCAGAGAGGTTGTAGTGTCCATCCTTGGAGGTTTTCAAAACCTGACTGGACATGGTCCTGGGCAATCTGCTTCAGCTGACCCTGCTTTGAGCAGGTGCGTAGGACCAGACTATCTCCAGAGGTACCTTCCAACCTCAGAGTTTCTGTGATTCTGTGACACCAAATCAGTATTTACATCTCAGGTCTCCAAACTGTAAAGTACAAAAAAAGAAATAAATCCATTAACTTTGATGGTAGGCTTAAACTAAATATTGATAACTGACTCTCAGGCATTTCTCATTCTCCAGAAGTTTAATTTCTCGGTTAAAAACAAAAGCAGGTGACAACTAAGATGGAATAAATGAGATCAAGCAGAATTGTTGAACTATATAATTTCAGTGCTTCTATTTAAGCAAACTTGTCTGAACAGACTCATGGCAAATTGCGATTTAAACAGCACGGCCTGACAACACTTCCTCGCTTTAGCTATCAAGTACAGGAAACCAGGACAAGCATTTTTCAGGCCAGCAATCAGAAAACACAACAAGAACATCGCAGCAACAAGAGAGAGAGGTTCAAATAGAGAAGGTATTTTTCAGAAGCCTTTCACAAATATATCTTTGTAGATCATGCAGCATACTGGCATGAATCTGATACAGCAACCTCATGCCAAATAATGTCTTTTACACGCCCATGACATTCTCAGAAGGACCACCTTGGGCAAGAGGTGCTCTTTTTAGTCAGACTTAGCTCACCTAAGTCTGATTAAAAACTGACTCCACTTGTCTTGTAGCGAGCGTTCAAATTGACTGGTTTGTGCACCTGTCCTGCAGCAAGGCTAAAATACCTACACCAAGGGAAGACAAAAAACCCACCCCATACAAATCTTCCTAGACTTAACATTTTGATTATCTTTGAAGCAAGTTTACCAGACTGAATACATGATGCATAGAATACTATTAACAGGGAAAAAAAGAGAAGTGACCTCCTGGTAAAAGTATGCCTCTCTGCAGAAAGAAGCACAAGATACACTGGCACAAAAGAAAATCACAAGCGGCAGCACCACCCTGAGCCCTGGGAGCTGGACCTGGAAAAGAATTCTCTTTCAGCAATCTCGATGGTACCTTCAGAGGACAACTTGCTTCTCAGGCCAGGACGGGTTTTGGCACACCGGTAACTACATATTAACTGGTCCCACCTCCACTGCAAATACACCCGTGTCTGTCTCCCACAATGGGGTTCTTTTCTTACACCAGAAAAAGCCACAGGTGGTTCACTTTATGCTTTCTGCATCACAGCATACGCACATTGTGAATGGCTCTATAGAGCCATTTCAAGATCCCTTTCCTGCTGATCCTAAAGACCAGAATGGACATGGAAAAATCACAGTAATAAGACAGGAAACTACATGCTTCCTAGGGATCTCCCATAGAGAAAAGAGGGAGTAGAGGGACATTTTAGAAGCATACCTGTGAACTTCTAAATTATTATTCTGGCTGTGATGCCAAAATCCAAAAATTATTTGCTGAAGTACTACCTCTGAAGCCTTTGGCAAATGTTAGAGACTTATTGGGGCAGGAAAAATGCCAGGAAATAAAGTTTCTGGTAAGTTGTCGCACAGTATGACATTTTCCTTACCCATTAAATGCAATACTTAATATCCTCAGTTTTATTTATATTTGCTCTATATGGAGGAGTAAACGCTTTCTTTAAAGTAGAAAGTGTTATCTTAATTAGCATGAAATTTTGGTTTAAATGTTACAGAGGTTTTTGTTTAGATAAATATTAACACCATCACTGCTGCAATGCCAAGTGAAATCTAGGTACATTTTAAAAATACTTACCTGACTTGTAGCTGGGACTATAAAGCAAAATGCAATAGAAATTACTAAAATTCACAATAGTCAACTATACCAAAAATGACAGCTGCTCTTAGTGCACGCTAACAAATGACATTCTGCATTTACGTCATCCTTGAGGAGCTGAAAGATCATGGTACTTCTAATGGAACAGACTTTCTCTTTAATTACAGCTAAAACTCTCACGATAATTTTACGAATTACTGCAGAAGTGAGATATTTAAATTTTTTAGAATAGTATATATTTCTTCCGACAGATATGGCTTGAGAAAACAGTATCATTACTCACATTCAGGAGTAATTCTTTTGACGGCCCAAATCACAAATATTTAGATAATCCAGGACAGGTAACAATGTGAAACAGAAAATCCAATATTCCTGATTTAAAAGTGTTTCCAAAAAACCACATGTAAAATGTAATGTGAAAAGGTAAGTTGCACAGTTTTGAGCCAGAGGAGCTGCGTTCATTTTTACACCGTGCCCAATTACGATAAGAATTAATATGAAGATAGCCACTTGCAAATTTAGGTTGTTTTACAGCGAGAGATTAAACTTTTCTTCACATAAACATGATTTCTGTTGGGGGAAAAATAATAAAAAAAGAAGATACAGACATATTGCAGACAAAATTACGTGCTGGATAGAAACAGAATGACTGATACATTCACACCTGGACCCCAGGGGCTTTCTGGTATGGGCAAAGTTAAATAACTGAGGTTAAACTCCAGATGGCTGTATTTCAAATTAGCCTGACAGCACTATATATATAATACATGGTACACAGTGGACGTCAATGGACACAGTGGACATTACAGCAGATGCTCATTTTGTGAGCTGAAGTTAACACTGTTTTTAACAAACTTGAGTCTCAACATGGCCAAAAGAAGACTTCATGTTATCTAGCTTTCAAGCTGTACTGGGTGCAGGTGTCAAGGTTTTGATAGCAGGAGATGCTGCTGGGGTCGCCTCTCTGAGAAAGTACATAGGGTTGCCCCGGGCTGGACTCAGCCACTTAAACAGCTGGCTCCAACAGACCCACCGCTGGCCAAAGCTGAGCCCATCAGTGACACTGTGGTAACATATTTAAGGGCAAAAAACGTGCAGCAGCTGAGAGAGGAGTGAGAAAATGTGCGAGGAACAGCCCTGCAGACACCCAGGTCAGCGAAGGAGGGGAGGGAGGAGGTGCTCCAGGTGCTGGAGCAGAGATTCCCCCTGCAGCCCATAGAGGACCACGCCAGAAGAGATATCCACACTGCAGCAGGTGCATATGCCTCGAAGGAAGCTGCAGCCCGTGGAGAAGCAGGTTTTCTGGTAGCTGTGGCCCATGGGGACCCACACTGGCACAGTCTGTTCCTGAAAGACTGCATCCCCATAGGAAGGGCCCATGCTGGAGGAGTTCTTGAAGAACTGCAGCCCATGGGAAGAACCCACATTGGAGAAGTTCATGAAGGACTGTAACCTGTGAAGAGGGAAGCCATGTTGGAGCAGTAAACAAGTTACTTCGGAGATAACTAATAGGTCTTGGTCAATCTTTCAGATGTTCAGGAAACCCTGATACAGACAAAGAACATCATCCCATGGCTTAAATGTAAAGTAAGCTAAGTGTACTGGACTAATTTAAGAATTCTTCTGAAAAAGAAGCATGCCCAGTTCTTTTAGCTTCCTTTGAACTTTAGGATTAATAAACATCTCAACAGTTCACTATCTACTACAACTCCACAATTAAACCAAATGTGAGACTCATTCTTCAAATAACTGGCAATACAAAGAAAAAAAACGTACCCATCTGTTAGCTCTGTGTAGGTTTGCATCCGTTTATTCCCAGAAAGACTCTTGGTTCACCATTTTGACAAACAACACAGAATATATTAATTCCTATACTGGTTAATATCATTATTCAAGGCAATACAGACTTCTTCAAAGTGGTCAAAAGAAGATCAGCTTCCTGTGCTCAGTGGCTCCTTTCTCTACTTTCAGTAGCATGGAGAACAGCGTTTTCTCTCTACCAGAAATAAAATTACTGGCTTTGTCTAAAATGGTATTTTTCTGAAATTTCAAGATAACAGCACTGTCTAGTGATTTTAATTAAACCCACTGCTGCTTTGCTGTAAATAATATGCTAATCACAACATGTACTTCATAACTCTTAGGCAAGCCCTGGATTGTTATCTTCTGGCTTGTCAGGTCTGCCTGCCTTTTCCATGTGTCAGCAAGTAAAATGGTCTGTGAAAGGCAAGAGAGGCACCTAATTTTTAGAGGGACGTTGTCCAGAAACAAGGTGCATCAAGTAGACATGCAAAAAGAGAATAAGTAGAAGGAACACAGGGAATAGCCTCAGGGTCCTCCTGTCATTTCTAACAAAGTTAAGTCTGTGAAAACAATAAAGGCACTGCAGGAAACTGAGGAAGGTGCAGGGGGAGAGACCTGGTAACATGAACTTTGCTGTCAGTTTGCTGCTTGCATGGAGCCAATCACTCACGTCTTCCAAGGCCTGCAGCTTTGTAGAAACTTGCTTGAAATAACTGTATAAATTATAATTGACCTGAGGTTTTAATAAAGGAAGTTTCAGCTGATTTGCGGAGGTGGACCATTACATCTATGGGTCAGTTAAATTCCAATGTTGTTTTATTTCTACTTCTAAAGACTTTGTCCAGACTTAACGCAGACGTAGTTGCCCTATGTTCTGTGGAGCCTAGAGCATCCCTCCCTCACACCCAAGCTGTCCTAACTCTCTCAGCCACAGCTATATAAATTGCCACTTCCAAAGGAATAAGCTTGAGGATATGAAAACAATTTCCCAATGAAGCGCTAAAAGGAAATGGTTAAAAACAGCTTGCTCATCGACACAGTCCTCCTTACGCAGCAATGCATCTATACATGCATAGAAGCAAGGGAAATCAGGACAGGAAAGAATTAACTCGGAGGCTTTCTTCCATGATCTCAAGAAGAGAGAGAAAGTATTTTGTGCTCCCTTTATCTACTTGATAAGTGTGAGGGGGTTGGTTTGTTTGTTTTTATTTTATAAAACAGTTCTTATCCACTGAGATAGCTTGTGTTTCTCACTGCTAATTTAGGCCCTAACTCTGCAACTTGCTTCTTGTTATCAACCTTCAAAGATCAAACTTAGCTGACCTAATCACAGAATTTCTGCCGCCTCATGTTATGTCCCAAGTTGTTTAAAAGGACTAATACATACAACAACGAAAAATACATGAGTCACGTATGGCCTAATAAATTTTATCACCCAAAGCAGCAGGATCTGTGGAGTCTGGAACAAAGCAGCAGAGAAATGTGCTTATTATCCATAAAGAGGAAAGCCTAATCTTAAAAAAATTCAGACTAATAAATATATCAGGACACAGCCTACTTTTGTTATAAAGGAAATTATCAAGACTATGTGAATCACAACAGAGGATAAATCCTCTTTTGTCCAAGTTTTGGGCCTGTGAGCAGTTCCAAGGAAAAGTAAAACGACACCAATGTCTATATATCATATCTATAACAAATCTCAGCTACATGGTCTCTAAATTACCACTGAAAACTATTATTCTACTCTGAACAAAAACGTAGCTACCTTTGTGGAACAGGAGTAGAAAAAGCATCATGGAAAACAAAAGGTTTCTGGTACTTACTAACTATTTATGAAAGATCATCAATAGCATAGAACACATACATTCATACTTTATGGTCTACTGTTTTTTAATTCTGGTTCTCTAAGTGTTACAACATAATTGAGTATGATTTATCAATGCATTTCCAAAGCACCAAAAGACTTTTCCGTAATTTATGTTATAGCTTGCCAGATGCATGAAAATTTTCCATTAACAATGTGGTAACCAATTCAAAATTTTGTGTCTTGGTGCAAAACGGACAATAGATTAACTATTATGTTAAAATTAGAAACTGTTCAATGCCACCAACCAAGTAGAGAACTTAATCATATAGTTCTTTTAAGCATAAGAACAGTCCCATTGCACTACAGGGGAAAATTGTAAAACATATGATTAAGTGCTACTAAATTAGGTAAAAATCACAAAGAAAAATGTAATTTTGAAAAATCTCTAAAGCATACAGGAAACAAACAGGCTTGTGAGACATGGAAGGCTTAACCTTTGTTGTCAGAGCTTCTCTTTCATGTATGAAAGAAGTAATGATAAAGAAAGACCACAGCTGACGCATTTTCAAAGGCACAGATGACTTCTTAGCTCCCAGTGAGGTCAAGATTTTTAAATTCACCTCCAAAATTACTAGAGGTTTAGCGTAAGTCTTAATATAAAGCTAATTATAAATTAAACTGTATCAGACTGTCATGAAGGTTCAAAGAGCCATGTACAAATGACAAATTCAATCTAGTTTCAGAGAAAAATCCTATAGCCCTGAGTCTCCACATAGTACATCCACAAGAGACTGACAACAGCCCTGATACACAGTGAAATCCTTTTAGCCTCCAGAAAAGCAGTATAAAACAAAACAAACAAAACCACAAAACAAAGACCCCAAACAAAAAAGCAGCAATTAGCCTCATCAGGTGGGCTTTGGATGAACAGGAGGCATGGGAAGAAAGAGTCCACCACCTAGAAGAACCAACTCTACTCATGAAATCAGAAGAAAAGAGAACCCTTGAACACCAAGGAAAAAAAAGCCACCGTGTTCATTTCTACAAAAGGGGACCAAAGAGAGATGCAGACAATTAGAAAAGGATATTGTTCTGTCTCCCTTGTCCTGTGTGAGTAAAGAGAAATCAACATAGGAAGATTTCCAAGGTTTGTTGTTTGCCCTTGAGTTATGAGAGGTTCCTGCCAATGCCATCGTGAAGAACCACACCCCCAAAGTGTAAGACTGCACTGCAGTGACTGCAGGAGGCTGTGGGAGAAAGCTGAAGAGGAAGGAGATCCTGTGTTAATCCCAGGACTAAAGGCATTTGAACTGTCAGCCCCCATTTCTATGGAGAGTACCAAGACAGACATCTTGGAGCCAGGAAGCATGCTGGACAGACACCCAAAAAAGGGCTGACTCACACAGACACAGGAGGCTTGAAGGACAAGTCCTGCCTTCTCATACCCAAGCACAACAGCTTCATGAATAGCCATCAGGGATAGTGTTATGAAACAGGAAAGTTATGAAAACTCAACCATCGTATTAAAGACATGCTCTCTACAGCTCAGAAATTTTAATTTAAATTCTGAAAGAGAAAAAACCCACCTGTGTTCCTTTGTCCATGAAGACAACAAAAATAGAAAATGCAAAATAATGGGCCTGCCTGCTTATTACTCTGATGGGAAATACTGCTTTGGCCTGCATTATTCCTTTATACCCATATATTATGCTTCTCCTAAAATAACTGCATGCAGAAGAAAAATACTTCAAACAAGTAACTTGCTTTATTTTATGAAATCTGGAACATGGCTTTATTTGTCTACTCACAAGATGCTGACTGCAGCCACTGCCATCAGGTCACCCGTAGTATCCCAGAGCAGAACACGACCCAGTGAGACCTTCACTGGAAAGGCCTCCATCTTCAGAGATGATGAACATTGTGGTCCCACTTCAGCAAGCAACATTTAAAAGTCTGAATAAACCCCAACTTAACCCCAGATCTTTCCTGGATTACAACCAGAGTGCTCAGCATCTGGCAGGATTGTGCCCTAAGGACATATGCAAGGAGAAATTAGCAATTTCAATTTAAATGCTAATACGTATTCTTCCCAGCAAAAATTGAAGTATAACAAGTGATCTCTAGTCACACAGAAACAGCCTTGATTGTTATTTAATGATCACAACGAATAGTTAGAAAGCATGAAATGAAGCTAATAAATCTTCTGTTGAGCCCGAAATTTTCAACAAACAAAAGTACTCAAACTTTTCAAAAACAGTTCAGCCTGATTTTCTTCATCTCAAACTAAACTTTCCATGTTCTTCAGCCACAGGTCCACATACTGGCACCACACAATTAAATTTAAAAACTGAAACGCCCAGCTACTTGAACAGATTTTTTAAGATTTTTTTTTTTTAGCACTACCTAAACAATTTAAAATACACCATATTCTATGAAATTCAAGTTCATGCATCAGCACTATTCACCACAGGATCTGTTTGCCTTCCAATGATAAATTAAGAAATAAAACAAACACTATGGAAGTAGTTTTTCCTCATTCTTACTCCAGCCTCCTGGGAGAGGTTTGTTTGGGTTTTAGCATATCTAAGCTATGTTCTGTTTTAGGTGAAGGTAGGTTGAGGATGATTTTTGTTTGACAATTAAGTAATTTTAACAATTAAATAAACAATTTTATAATTTCTTTAAAAATAGTCATCAAAACTTGGTTTTGAATGGGAAAGATGAAACAAACAAGCTCAAAAAATTCAAAAGCCTGGGACTTAGGAATCTTAGCAGTCAATACTTAAATTATTTTCGATACCTTGAATGAATTAGTCACCACTGAAATGGTGGTGAAACTCACCAGTTTATTCAGAAACTTATAACAGTAAAACATCCATTCACTGAGAAGCATCCATTCTAGAAGTCTTTTCATGCACCAATGGAAAACAACACTTCTGACAGTAACTACATAAAAATTATACTCTTGTCACCTAACACATGAGAACCGCCTTATTTTTGCTGATAATATGAACATACATGTGCCTGTGTGTGTACACATGAGAATTAAAACACTCCACACACACCACAACCCCAGTATAACACATAAACTTTCTCCAGAATTAAAAAGCTTGTGTAAAATACAACAGAACAATGCAGTTCTATTTCAATCTTTCACGCAGTATACTCTTTAATTAGAGATACATGCACCAAGCCTCCACGTTCAGGCTCCAAACGGTGCTATATTCAACTGTAGAGGGACGTTTGGAATATTTCTGGAAAGAAAATGGAGTCTCTTACCGGCTCAAACTATTCTTTGCAACCTGTCCAATAAAGAAGATGTTACAGGTATTTGCTTCAGGTTACCTTCCTCCCCTGCCCTTCTCTCCTCAATTTACTGCCCTTTCAACAGAAGGAGTGGGGTGGATGGCGTCAGGGTTTAGACACCGGGCTGGTGTCAGGGCATGGAAGACGAGCCCCGTCAGACCTGTGGGGCTTGGCCTGTCAATGCGGGCCAGTCGAAGTGATAGTCAAAGTTACATGATACTAAGAATAAGCTTCTTGTATCTCCTCATGCACCTCTGGAAAGTTTTCTGCAGCACAACAAAGAACTAACCCCTGGCCACATGAAATGTAAACTGCATCTGAGCCTGCTCAATCAGATCACCTCATCAAGTAGGTCCAGTCAATTCCATTTCCATTACATATTTCTACAATTATAGAAGTCCCCTACGCCCTGAAATTAATTTCGGAAGACTTCGAGGTAGGTGGTCTAAGCCCGGAAGCACATGAAAGCAAAACAAGCTGCATCCAAGAAATATGACTCTTCACAATATACTAATTGCAGACAGAGCTGGTAGCAATTCTGATAGCTGCTAGGAAACTAAAGGTTACTTAACAATTATGATTTAAAGACTAGTTTCCATTGTAATTCTGCCAACTTTGAATCCTTCAGGCTGAAATTCTTGCATATCTCAGTGTAATGTTTAAAATTATACTAAAAGAATTGCACCACATCTACAAGACAAAGAGTGCTTGTGCTGTCCACAAAACTCATAGAAAATACTTTGCATATTTGAACAAAATATAGCACCTCTTCTAACTTCTTTGAGAAGAAATTTTAACATCTAGGTATTTCAGAGTAGAGGCTTGAAATGTGACAGAACATCATCCAAAGTTACAAGAAATGCCTAGTATGGCCAATCTGAAAAATCCAAGCCCATCTGTCTAAACTGTAGGTTGATGAAGACTGCAGCTTGTATTAGAAGGGTCAGGGGAAAAATGAGAAGACACATAGGCAAATGAGGGACAGAAGTAAAGGAGAACGCTGGGCAAAGACTGAAAAAGGAGATGCTACAGTAGTCTATTTATATTAAAACACATTCCCCTCCAAGATCTGGTTGACTTCTGGCCTTCCCTACTGCTATGGTCATACCACACTTTCCCTCTTAAAGGATCCCTGGCTCACACTCTGCAAAATGATGGCCAATATTCAGTATATGAATAAGGAAGGATGGCACAACAAACTAAATTGTAACTGCAGGACACCTCATTTATTTACTGCATGAACAGGAAAGCACATAGGAACTGTTGGAATCGGCAAAAGCAGCAGCAGAGTCCACTGCACATCCCTGTTCGGTTTATGACGGAGCATCCTAGGGTGAAATGGGATATCTGAGACAAACACACATGCTGTGCTTCAAACCCTGCTGCAAGAGCGGCACCATCAGCAAAAGGGCAAGACAAAACCTGAAGCATGGAAGTTTCAAAGAACGCAAATAAACCCACAAAGGACTGTCACAACTTTAAGTATAAATTGTCTGATTTAAGGAAGAATTTTCAGACATACTGTTAAAAAGGTATTTCCTACTAAATGAGAGAAATCACAAACTTAAAACCTAGGTTAATGAAGCCACAGGGACTTGGGAATGGTCACAATGGTTTTCAAAGAAATAAAAGTTACACAAGCAATAGGTAAAGGCATTTTTAAATACATTTGTACAAAAATTCTTTTAGACTTTTAATGCCTCATAAGGAAACAACGGAACCAAAAACTAATTTTATTTCTTCTTTCTAAACATTGCCCTAAAAATACTTGATCATTTAAATTAACAAAATGTAACTCAGGAACCCAAGTCCTTGAGTATTAACTACTTTTTAAAGTCTTATCCTTGAACTTAAATCACATCTAGCATGTGTGCAGTAAAATTAAAAGGGGGGAAAAAGGTTCTGACCCAGCCAGGTGCCTTGCACCGTAGAGACCTCGGTATGTGCCCCATGCCTGGCACTCAGCAAGGAGGGACCACTTCTCAGCTGGGAAGAACAAGCCCACCCTCACCACAACAGAACTGGTACAGCAGCTCTGTACAGAAAAGCGCCCAACACAGCCACAGCGCTCGGTAGCAACGTAACCAAACCAAGACCTTCTGTAAGGACCTACTTTCAGCTCTTTTTCACTTTGAAAGAACTGAAGAAACCTTCCCCTAGACTGACATATCCCTACCAATCGGAACAATTTCTGGATTTACTTTTAGTGATATTATTAAATTTGGTATACACACATAGCAAATCTTCCTCAAATGCATACTTTCAAGTTTGACAAAGCTTCTTAGTAGAAGATGTCAGTCAGTAAGGGCTTGCAAGCAGGGCATCAGAACCATGCTTCTCACTGAGATTATTCCAGTATGAGCTTTCAAGCCAAAGCACCTGGCCAGGTTAGTTATTTTAAAAGAAACAAATCCTTTAAAAATAAAAAAAAATCCAAAGTTTGGATTCTCCCTCAAACTCAGAAACAGCTCCTGTGGAAATGAAGTAAGGAAAAATAAAACGTGACTGGTATAAAAGAGGGAGGTTAGAAAGCTACAATTAACAGTCTGAAACATAACACACTCTCTTCACTGTACTGAAATTCTTTTGAAATCTGGGCATTTATTTAACGCTCTCAAAGGAGTTATTTTGCTAGCTCAAGAAAAGAAGCATGGAAGTCATACCAGAAACTGAGAACATGTAGGTGTGGGGAGGAGGAGAAGAATGACACGTAGAGTCAGGAAGCTAGCCAGACAGAGGAGCTGAAGAGATCATGGATTCTGCATGAAGAATTTACAAGACAATCAGGATTAGGTGCCATGGGAACAAAAACGCCAAACCTACAGGCCTAGTGACAGGCACGGTAAAAGACGGACATCTCAAGTAAGGGGTGCGCATACACATGCATGTGAAGGTGTTGGCAGGACGTGGGGACCAAGATAAAATGCTTAAGAAGGACAAGCCCTGGTCCTGGATCTGGGACCAGAAGCTGGATAGCACTGGACAGAGCAGATAAGACTACTGTGAGAAACAGCTGCATGAGCCAGTATCACCACATTTATAAAGAATGGGGAAAACAGCCTATTATTTCTACCAGACACTGGCTTTTATAACAGTGCTTCCTTGTCTGGGAGGCAGTGAAGTAACACATGAGACACTTCAAACCTACGTGCTTTATAGCAAGATGCAATGAATCTTTACTCAGTTGCTAACAGAGATGAAGTAGAAGAGCAAAAACCCACTGTTCTTCAGCATATTAGAACGATACTGCAGGCCAAGTAGAAATATTGGTCAGAATCAAGAAGAAAATCCTGTTTCCAAAGGAAATATTTAGCTGCCTTAACTACACATGTAACCCTTTTTTTCCTGTCTTGCACCATTCACTCTTGGTTTCAGCTCTTGCAGAAAATGAAGCAGGAGCCATACAGACAACACTGTACTTCACTGTGCAGTCTTGATTCTTCCCCAGCGCGTAGCCATCCGTCCTGTTGAATGAGGCAGTGGGGAACAGTAAGCACTATCATAAGCAGAGTCTGTGTCCTAACATGTGCATAAAAAAGTAAAATTAAGATTGTCTGCCTCTCCCACGTCCTAGTCAGTATATTTTCCTTACACAACATTAACATTCTTTCAGATTCATCTGTTCAGCCTGGAGAAAACAGTCTTAAATCTTTTGTCTGCACGTTCACAGGACCCACAGATTTCACAGTTGAGGGTGGCTCATCACTTTCAAAATTCAAATGTGGCTTCACTTTCAGAAGAAAAGTTCAACCATGAAAGTCTACTCTTGAAGTTACAGTACAAGAGATAAAAGTAACATGAACTTTTGTTTGCAAGAATTATCCAGCTAGCTAAAAATTTTTTTCAAGAAAGTTCCATACTTGCTTACAGACTAGATTACACATTCGAATCAAAGATAATACACAAAAACTACACTGAAATAGTTACAACTGCAGCATGGCTATCCTACTTACAAAGAAAACCAAACAAATGAAAAAGTTACATAATATAACATTCTCCATCCATTCATTTCTTACACCACTTCACCCTGGCTTACTATCGCATGCACTATACAGCGTGAAAAGGCCACTTTGGTACAACAATCCAGAAACATTATTCACAGATAATGGAAAGATGTAGTAGAGATCAAAATAGTATTTGGTCTCAGGAATGGCAGAAATTGCTATTAATAATGAGAAATGTACTACACAGACTAAGTAAAAAAACCCCAAACAAATCCTAAATTTAACAACAAACAAAATTATCTAATCAAGATTTAGATTAGAAGAAAAAATTTCATAAAGTTTAAGATTGGTCAGTGCTCAAGACAAAGAAACTAAAAGATAATGAGTGCTCTGATGCATTGTGGAAACAGAAATGCTTCTTACGCATTTCTGCAATTATTTTTCCTAGGGCAGCATAGAAAATACATTTTGGGCTCTTTACTTACAAGGTTTAGAGATCTCATTTGTTATTCTGTCCATTTGAATAACAACAAATCTTAGGAAGAAAAGCTTCTTTTGAATTTGATGTTGTTAAATTTCAGTGTGTAGCATAGGCTAAATAAATTCGTGTACACGGGTTTCTGTAAGCTTTCAAAGCATCCAAAACTCTATACAATAGCAGAGCTGAGAATCAGAGAACTCAAAGACTGCACTTAGGTGCTTTGTGAAAGCTTTGAAAGAATAATTTGTTCCTTTGACAAGTTAAGAGTTTGATTCCATTTAAAGAGTTCTTATTAAATACTCCTAAATGGATATCATGGTAAAAAGGAAAGCTGAAAGAGTGAAAAACCTGGCAAAGGGGGTGGTGTAAATCAAAACCACACTTCTCATAAGAGCACCAATCCTGTACCCCACAGTGTAGGTGCTGAAACAAGAAGGGGCACAACGGACTACAGACTTTTAACTCCTTGCCTAAATAGAGGATAAGAAGGAAGAGTTGTCTGATCTAGTCAGACAGCCACTTTCCAAAAGAAGCCTTTTCAAGACACACAACTAAGTTTAAACAGAAGATGAGGATGGTCGCACTCGTCTCTAAAATAGGGAGCAGGGGGAAAGAGAGGAGAAGCTCTCATTATCCTAAAACTAGGCACTATGAAACAAAAGCATCCAGAGCATTAAGACATGGAAATGGAAAATTTAGGCATCAGAACATACATACTGGCTCACATGAATCCTTCCACAAGTCCTTCACTAAGAGCTTAAAGACGCTATGTAGTCAGGGAATCAGAACCAAAGTACTTCCAAGGAACAGACACTTAAAAGCAGAAGAAACAACTTGTTTCCTTCATGACAAAAGACACTGGAACTTGTGTTAAATAATCTACCACATTGAAGGAAACACTTAAATTATTCAATTACCAGAGAAAACTGAAGAAATTAGAAGGACCTAAGACAAACTGAGGGAATGTGCAATAAAATGGGTAGTCCAAAGGAGTACTGACAAATTAAAACAATAAACACTGCATGCATAATACAAATCATCTGGAATTCTACAGCAATCTAAGCCACAAATTTAAGAATTCAGAATTCCTTTAGAGGCTCCCATAAAACATTTAGCTCTTCTGCAATCACAGAGATAATAAAAAGCAAACTTAGATGAATAAAACTCGGAATAAAAAAAATGCCATGAAAGCTATTAGATCATCACTACAGAAGTCAACTGGATGTTATACCAGAGCACAGCGCTCAAATCAAGATACGCTATCTTGAAATAATAATGCAGTGCTGGAATGTGGAAAGAGAATCAGTGATACCAGCAGTATCAACAAAGTGCAACTTCATTTTTACTCAGTCTAAAGAACATGGACTGCTCTTCTTGAAGAGGAAACATAACAAGTGCATACAAAGTATGGCATGGCATCTAGAACACAGAGAGGACTGTTTCTTCCTCTTTCCTCTCAATGTGAAATGAAACGGAAATGCGACCATGCCAGAACTGAGAAAGGAAAGCATTTCAGTCCTGGACTGCCAAGTAACCTGTGCACTTCCTTCAGAGGAAAGTGGGAACTAGACCACACACTAAATGAGATTTTTTAAAATTATATATTTACAAATATAACAAGATAGTCACAGTCACGATGATCTCTAAAAACAGGAGACAAGATTTATATAACCATCTCATTAGAGCTGCTAGATGAGAGACACCTAAATGGTAGACCTTACGTTAGGTCCGTGCCACAAGTACATTTTGTCCACATCTTTCCAAAGACTGTAAGAGCAATGCCCCAGCATTCTCGAAGGAAAGTTGATAATCCTCGTAATTTTCCAGAAAGTAGATGTAAAGTATCACCACAGACTCCAAACATAAAAGCATTACATGACACGTATATCAGTGAACTAGAGCAGATGGCTTGTTTCCTCCTGAGGTGGTCTTCGTAAAAAACGAGGAGAGTAGACCTACCTGAATGCTAAACAAACAACAATACCAAAACCCATACATTCAAAGCACAAATGAGTGCTGGGAAAGGCCCTTCAGAGCTCTTGCTTCAAGATGTATGCCAAGAGCCTATAACAAATAAGGTGAAGGTTTTCTGCAGAGCAAGGATATTCCTCAACTGCTGGGTTTCTTGCACTTTTCTTTAAGGCAGCAGACCCCAGTATCACCATCAGAAAGGATGATGACCCAGATAAACTTATGGCCCAAACCATTATAGCAGGACCTGCCCTCCTTTCCATTAAAACTCTTCTCCTTTTGCATTAACATTTGTTACACTGTTTCTTAAAGACAGAAAGTACACCTTGTCCAAATGATCTGATTTCAGAGTACACTATATAAGAATTAGATCAAGTAAGAGGAAAGCGGGAGGAGGTGGGCACCTCACAAAATGAGGTGCTAGTGTCTATCCAGAATGCCTTCAAAATCCTCAGAGTACCTGAATGGAATCACCACCAACCCAGAAAGATTTGAGAAGGTCAAGCTGTAAAGGTGCCACAGTGAAAATAAAACTAACCCAAACTAAAATAATTTCTTCTCTTCCTGCTAATGTTAAAATGGATGAATTGTTCCTAGGACCCACTTTTCTTTCTCTGAAGTTCAGTAAACTTTCTGTAGTGAAATAGCAGATTTTTTCCCTTTCTTGCAGGCAAAGTATGCATAGATGGTAGTTCACTTAAAAAAAATTGTGCAAATATATTTCAATAAGTGGACTATGCTCCTCACTTAAATTAAAAAGTTGACATGACAAATAGATGAAAACATGAATCTTCATTAGCACTTCTGGTAACCTTAGCCCAGGTGTACTTTCACTCATCAAGCTGTCCTTCACATCCAAAAAGCAGAAGTGAGAAATGCTCAATAGGACCTACGCACTTTGTTTGTAAAAGACATTATTTCCACAGTAAGTAGGAAGATCAGAGTCTTGTTTAACTGTGAAAATTTATTCCATTAACAAACAAGACATTATTTTGTACCCAAGAAATCTTCCTTTAATCTGGAAATGCAGCAGTTTCCAAACTTTTTTTTCATTTTGACCTGTTTCAAGGGAGTAATCCTTGAAACCAACCAAAACCAACATTGCAAAACAGTGGCATGGAGCAGTCAAGAACATATTATCCAACCAAAGTGCCTTCAGCTCTTGCTAACAGCTTTGGAAACGGCTCAAGTACAAAGAACGACCATTCACATAGAGAAAGCATTTCCAAATAGCAGATAATATGCGGAAGTTGCAAAAAAGCATCACTGTGTGAAAAATCAAAATAAATCATTCACATAAATCATTAACAGTATTATTGGCTCTTCATATACTGTACCAGAAAGATATAAAAGGATATTAATGTTTAAAGAGGCAATAAGCAGCGTAAGACAATAATGAAGACTAATACGACTTGTAGTGCAAAAGCTCCCAAAGGCCTTGTTCTGAATGGGAATCCCACAGTGCTATGTACAGCAACAAAGATGAGTCCCCATCTCAGAAACCCCACACCCCAAAGGCAATTAAACTAAAGTAAAATTAACTAGGATATTAATTTGACTTGTGTAACAGCTCTGTTTTCTAGATGCAATATGGTTTTGGAGTCTGTACTACCACTTCAGCCTAGAGAAAAAGTAGATTACAGTCCTCTTCCAACAACCTGATTCAGGAACAGTAAGGGATGCTAAGGAAGAAGAAAACAAAAAAATATTCACCCTCTTAGTCATGAAGTGCTTGGCTCAAACAAATGCTGCTTATCCTGCAGAAGGGGAAGAAAGGCTGCTTTCCTGTTTAAGTAGTAAAAAGCAGATTCCCCAATTATATAANNNTCCCCATTTTATTACCCCCCCCCCCCCCCCCCTTTTTTTTTTTTTTTAAAGAAGCTGGAACTTGGTATTTAATGTCTATAAAATTCACTTTAATCTACAAAGAAATTTTCAAAGTCCATTTCCATCAAAATATTAGCCTTCCATTTGCATCATGTATCCTTTATAAAACACACGTTTTAGGAGAACGTTGCAAGAAAATGGCTGGAAGTCATCCCAGAAACTACTGCGTTATATATCCTCACTGTAATTCAGGAGAAAAAGATACTGTACTTTATTCTAAACTGGGAGACAGGAAAGAACAAATCATTGTGGATTCAGCATTTGCTGCCAGAACACCAGAAATGCTTTTTACACAGAATTTTTAAAACACATACAGAATTCTTTGTCAAATTTAAAAGATTTAACCAATTACCAACAAGTTTTCTGTTCACTTTTGCTAAGTTAGAGATCAAAGAGAGACTATAATCACAGTTCATTTGTAAAGCGATTAACACCAATGCATGAACTTATGCAAATACTTGATCAAAAAAGTAGTAAGGGGAACCTTGTTCTCCAACAATCAATACAGCAGCGATGTGGAAAAGTCTATTATGGTCATAGACACCAATAGAAAATGGAACCCAAAATAACATCATGAGAACAGCCTTGATGGGCATGCTGTTTAAAGATGCAAATACAGTAACAATTGCAGATTGTACTTTCAGGAACACTCCACTTTTAAAAGTTCTAAATATGAACATTTCTAAAATCTCAGCATTCAACATTAAATACTGAAAATTAAGTTAATACACCCTACTCATCCTTAATCCAGTAATACCTTTAAATCCTGATGCACCTAATTGCAAAGCATTGCTGTAGCTAAAGATTATCCCAAGCCAGATAGATCCTAAGAAATCCCTTAAGTCCCCATCTTCCAGAAGGATGAAGCAAGACCTGAAGGTAACAACATATGGAAAATGCATGAGAAAGTAGCAGCCTAACAGAGATACTAGAAAGCAGGGCAGCATCCAGAAAAATTAAGCTCTTAATAGAAAGCTTCCATTTAAATGGAATCCAGTGTCAGCTTTTTCAGTTATTGTGAATCAAACCCCATTTACACAGCTTGGAGCTCAGGTGCACAGTATAGAGACAGCCCAGCGTAGCCAAGAGCCACCTTGAGGACAAAGCTGATAAAACCAAAAAGCTGATTTTCTTGCTAGGAAGAATAAACACATTCAAAAATTGCATCTTTTTATGAACAATAAAACACCTAAGTAGCAGCAAAAGTGGCTCTGTGCATGTGTGTTTATATGCACAACCTGGTAACATCCATTGGTTGCGGAAGCTTGCAGCCACTGGATGCCAGCGCGCAAGGCATCAGGAGTGAGGCCAGGGACACCAAGTGCTCCTTGCACTCGACAGGACATTCTCAGAGAGCTGCTTCTAACCCACCTCCGCTTGTTTGCTATGACATGTTGCCCTCTCCATTGCCTAAAGCACGATGTGGTGACCTAGTGCACAGAGAACTCAGTGAAGCAGATGTGAAGTCACCATCACAGACCTTCCTAAGTCTTCTACTATCCAGTGAAGCTGATCTTTGAGCATAGCCTGAAGAGCAACTCAGAGCCTGGAACCCCCAAAACGTACATATATCAAGTTCCCCACAACTAAATGCCGAATATCCATTAACACCTTTGAGGTACCTTGACTCCCTGGTGCCCTTTCCGTCCTCAGCATCTGTATAACTGTACCCATTAACAGCCAAAAGTCAGATTAACCTGCTTAGCACAGTTAACATCAGTGTTAACACAGTAGGAACGTGTTTAAATTTGACACTGAGTAATTAAACTAAATCGTATGTATTTACAGTGCATTGTTCCAAAGGCACTCTCAAATCACTGCAGAGCTGTAGATAATTATGTATAGCAGTCAGCGCACTGGAAAAAGATGATGAGGAAATGTTCCTGACAAAGTGAAGGAAGCTGGTGTGCTCTGAACATAATCTGAAGAAATAATACGGGTGTTGCATAGCACATAGCCTATAAATTAAGCTGTCAATAAAAAGAGAGCGAGAATAAGAGAAATAAAGGCGAAATAAGAAAAATAGCTATTTCTTCAAATGAAGTTCAGCTGCTGAATCCCTTTCTATAAATCTAATTGTATATATTTTAAAATCCAAGATTACTTTGTTCTAAACATTATTTCCTAGATGTCAAAATCAGCACAGAAGACCATGTATTTCTTGATATCGATTTGACAGGCTACTATATTATATTTTTTATGCTTACTGGTATGCTACAACACTTAATTTATTTAAAAAAAAAATCTGTAAAAACAAAGTTATATCTGTAGAATATTTTCATTAAACATTGTTTGGCACCTAATAGCCCCTAAAAAGAAAAAAAAATTGGTGGGTAAGGAAGAGTTCTACCTAAAAATGACTAACAAGGAAGAGGAAAGGAAAGCATGCGAATCTGCAGCAAAATATAATGTAACTATTGATCTCTGCAATTGGTAGCAGGTTGTCTTTCAGATCACAGGTACTTTTATAGTTATACAAACGTCCTTGCTTGCTCAACAGTGAAGGTCTTAAAACAATTGACCTGATTTTTTTCTTGCCTTTTTGCAGGGGTTGGGGGCTCCTATTCAATCTGCATATTGGCTAGCAATTACATAGAAAAAAAAACACAGAAACAGTGAATAATGAATGATGTTATAACAGAAAATTACGACATTAGCATAAGTAGAATAAGCAAATTTATAGCAGCACAGCAGATTAATGACAACTACATCAATATAAAATGTGGTAAGAGACAGTTTTAAAATGGTCTTACACAACAGAAAATCCAAAAAGGCAGAAGGCTGTTACGATGCTGAACTTATACACACAAAATGAACTACAGGTAATGCTGCTGAGAGATGTATGCATCTTACCCGTGAGTACAGCTTTTGCTGAAGGGTCTGCCAGATCCAGCGCAGATTTCCCATCGGTGTTCCGAATGTTTGGATCAGCTCCGTGCTGCAGCAGCACTGTGCAGGGAAAGCAGAAACAGTATCTTACCTCAGGGATACACAGATTATTTACTGTCAAGTGTCTCCTCGGCATGATGTAGGCATAAACACACATTGCACAGTTTTCTTTATTTTTCCTTCTGGGTTTTTTTTCTTCTCTTTTTTTTTTTTCCCCCCTCTTTCTCAGTTTTTTTTTCCCCCCTCTCTTTTTTTTGGTTAAGCACTGCAGCAAAGGATCTTCTCTGGAATAAGGCTAAGTTGGCAAGTTAAGATATAGTAAGACCACATGACTTCGCATGATAAACATGAACCCTGAATTTCTTGCAATACTCAGTTTTGGGCTCCTCCTGACAGCTAGCTGGGAAGCTGTGCATTCACTGACTCACACTGGGAAATCTGCTGTGGAACCTGCTCCTGCCTTTACTAGCACTACTGCTGCTTATTACCACTCCTGTTCCTTTTCCTGCCGAACATCCCAAGTCACCCCGCCTCTGTAAGTCAGTAATACTCCAGCCTTTCCGTGGCTGCTCACTTGCGCACAAAATCTTAACCACAGCATACGGGCTCGCCTTCAAGAAGTGTAACAAATAGGGTAAGATGTGCAACCTGGTACCCTGCAGTCTGGACTATTATTCTCACTGGTATTTCTTTTCCCGACTAAACCTATTAACACATAAAAATTTTAAGTACTTAAAATACTTAGATGCAATATGCAACCATATGGCTAGGGAGGCATTGATACAGTAAATTATAATCTAGAAAAGCTCATTAAAAAAAAAAAAGAAAAACACCATTTCACCTATAAACTCTTTTGATCAGAAACAACATAACAACAACGCAATTCAGACCACCCCTTCTCAAGATCAAGGCATTTTCTACTGAATTGGAAAACAAAGTCCACAGCAACGTTAGAGGTCTCACAAAAAGGGCCTCGATTCTGTATTTCCCCAAATGTTGTGCAAAACAAGCACAACGTTTTACAAATTCAGACAGTTACACAATTACTTTGCACAAGTGTGAATAACAGGACAGTATACAGAGGTGCAGAGACTCGATCCCAAGGAAACAAGTAATAAAAAGCAGACGACGTTTATGGTTGCTCATGTAAATGTGTCTGTTGAGATACAGCTGGACTGAACGAGCCAAGACAAAGAAACACTTGCAAACACTCTTTGTAACTAAGGGTGCAAAACCACTTCACAGACAGGATTCACAAGGAAAAAAACCATAACCCAATCCAGAACATAAGTAATTACCAATATAATATTACATATATCCCTTTAATCAGCAAAAGGCTTTTCAGAAACATACTTTTTTCTAAATTAAAATTTTAACAGGCAGTATTGTTTTTATTCAAACCTCTTTTCGTATACAATCCTGACTTTAAATGCTTTTAACATTGCCAAATTTCATATATTTCTGCTTACAGGATGCTATGCTACATGCTTGCCCGAAGCTGAACATTTGCTGAAATTTGGTGCTTCGATGAAGTAAATTGACTTAATTTATTCTTTGCCAAGAAGGTGCAATTGGCCCATGTTTTTGAAACAAGATTCAAGTAGGCAGATTGGGCTTTTCCTAGGAGGTTTTTTGTTTGGTGATGGGTTTTTTTTTCCCGCCCTATATCAAGACGCAGACACCAAAATGGAAAAAATAATTCAGCTAGCACGTGCTCACCAAAGCTTGTTAAGATCTAGCACCTACGTTTCTGAAGATGCCATCTGTGCCATACACGTTACCACCCCCTTAGAGATCTTACTCACGGGTATGTTTGACTGTGAGCCAGCCTCACAAGCCAGTTGAGCACGCTCCAGCAGGAGGTAGTGAACGAGACTTTTTGCAGATTTTTTTAAAACATTGTAGGCAGTACACAAAGTAAGCATGGAGAGATGCATTCAGCATGTTCCATCTCTATTCTCTTGGATCCTGCTAGTGAATCTATATTCCGGAGGACAGGGAAGCCATTTGTCCCAAAAGGCATCAGGGTAAGAGCAAGACACCAAAAGAGGGAACCAGCAACTAAGTGTCTATCAAGAGAAGGCAGGCAGTACAAAACGATGAAATGGCACAGACTGGATGAGAAGACAGTGAAGAATTCATATGGCAAAAAGCCTGAGACAACGAGCTAGGGGAGAGAACTGAACAAGATGTGGCAAGGGAGAAGAGATAATAGTTCAGGTAAAAAGTCCACGAAGAAAGACCAGGAGAGGGTAACGACTGGGATTTGACCAGAGTTTGGAGGTTTGGACCAGCACGTGAAGCCAAGCTGAGGCACGTTAGAGTGCAAGAAAAGTGACTTTGACAAATGAGAGGTAACAGGTGTAGAGATGTCAAGTAGAGATCTGCAACTAGCTGAGACGGATACTAAAATCGAAGAACCAATTTTTCAAGTCTCTTAATTCTTCAGTCTCGTGCAAACCAATCAAGAGCACTCCCCTCCTACTTCTGCTGGCACACACATAGGATGACAACACAGTATCTTTTCAGCTCCTCTCCTGGCTAAAATGACAAAGGATTATGCAGTGTATCTAACCTGTTCAGTCATGCTAATGAACCACAAAGAGTTCTGGCATGGCTTACAACATAAAATTTCTGTGTCAGGTTTTTAGATGCTGGTTTTTTTAAAAAAACTAGGGAAATACATTAAAAATTCACTAACAGTACTTAAGGTGGTTGCCTGCAAAAACCCTGAATTAGTGACTGCCTGCGGAACATGCACTTGAAGGGGCCAAGCTAGGTTCAGGAAAAGAACCTGTCAGAACTCAATTGCTGTAACCATAAGACTTATCCTTCTTGTCTCTGCAATCACTCATTCCACTCATCATAACCCTTCCAGCCTCTCCAACAGCCAAGGGTATGGTCCTGCAGACAGCCCCCTTATTCAGTCCTACAGACAGATCTCTCTATGAAACAAATACAGTAGCATCTTGGGAGAAGAAACCAGTCATATAAATAAAGGCTGTATTAGAATGCAGACGAATAAAGGAAGTAAATTCAGGTCACAAAGGCAACCTTATTCTTACGTTTCCTCTATTGACTATTTGATTCTATCCTCTCCACATTTTTTTAGTACATAATCTCACAAAAAGATATCCAAGTGAGCAATGTTGTCATCAACATGAATTAACAAAAGAAATCCAGCATTTGATGTTTAGCCTATCAGTGTAATGCAGCTGTATTTTTATATCCGGCAAACCACAGGTAGCTTCTAATTGAATGTTCTCCTGCTTGTTCAAAGCCTTTAACACTTTAGCCCAACACAAAATCTCTTCTAACCACAAGGTATCTGAGATCTAGACACACTGTGTCTCTCTAAATTTCCTTTTCAATGCACCGGGGATGTGTAAAAATGTCGAGATAGATCTCCTTTTTGAGAAAAACATTCCCTTTATAATGAAAAACAACAGAACAAGCCATTCCAGCTAACCGTAGCTATTTTGGATTTCAAACGCTGCACAGCGCTGCACAGAGGATGGTTTGAGTAGTCTGAAAAGGAAATGTGGCAACAGTTTCTATCAAGAGACTGCTGTTAACAGGCAAGCGTAAGGATGGTGTGCACACATATTAACTCCTGGAACCTTGTTAATGAACATATTTTGATATGCTGGTTTATTTCCTCTGGACAGTGGGGACATTGAGGTACAGTATTTTTCTGTACTGCAGGCAAAACCCATCATAATCTAGAAACACCATTACCTGGCTATCCCTGCCTTTCCCATAGACCACATTGTACAGTGTAAAGAAGTTCTTTTAATTGAATCTTCATGTTGTATATGAACATCAAAGTCCTGTAAGCTTAACTATAGAGCAAACAAGGACTGTGCTTGGTACGGAATTGTATTTTTACCCTCACTGCAACTGATACAATACAAAAGTTTCTCATCTTCACATACCATCCAAAATGCTTTATTTAATTACACTGCTATTATACCAGATTAGTATAGAGATAAGAAAGGCCACATTCTTCCCACCAAATAAAAAAGTTATGGTATTGCATAAAGCATGAACTACAACCACTAATCATTTCAGATTACTGCCAACTTGCTACAGCAGGATGAATCCTAAAATTAAACACTTGGCCCACAGCCTCCTGGCATAGGTATTTTGAACTGTGAAGCTAACCAACACTACCTCATTTGGCCGCCAAATTACAAACCCACCAAGAACAAACATTTTTACTTTTGGCAGTTTCAGCCTTTACATTTTCACCAGCAGAGTATGGCAAAAACTTCCCTGGTAGCTATACAGCAACAAGGGAGAACTATGGTTTATTAGAAGAAAAAAAATTGTTTTTTTTAGTTTGTCTACGTGGAAGCCATCACCCAAGTACTTAGCCCTTCCTCTTTACTTAGTACATAGCAGCCTTCCAATGCTGCCTCAGTTAAAAGCGCACCAAAGGAAAACATTTTTGACTGAAAGACAGAAATACAATGGGAATAGAATGGGAATAAAAATCAATTTGGCTATTCCAATATTAGGCATGATAAAGATCAGAATATTTCTGTTACAGTTTGTCTAAACCAAACATCCACAAGCTTCCTGAGTATAGTTACAGGAATGCTGACGGAAAAGTTCCTATTTGGTTTCAAATCGTATGCATGTAAGTACAAAAAGAGATACATCCAAACCTTTGACTGTTGAGTGAAAAATGCAAAAACAACAGGCAGACCTTCCAGAAGTATCTGTACTTAAAGCTGTCTACTGCTTTTGATTACATTTCCAGAGTCTTCAGTTCCTCACAGCTCTGCCATTGCCTCCTCCCTCCCCACCAGTTCTTCTATCTCTGTCCCACTGCCTCGTGCTCGCAGTCCCTTCCAGCTACCCCAGCTTTAGTATATATCTTTTCTTCACCCTTTTCAACTTCACCTCCTGAAGGTCACCTCCTTTCCAAACCGTATTACTGTAGCTTTATATACTTTCTCCCAAAGTATCAAGGTACAGAGAAAACAGCCTAAGAAAAAGCCCTCCTTTTGACTCACAACATATGCACCATCTTCATCTTGCTAAAGGATACCTTTAAAGCTGGCCAGTCTAAGCTGGCCAGTCTCTCACTAACCTTAGACCCCAGGAATACACACACCTCAGTTCTAGTCCCATGCAGGACACGTTTCCAAGTTATACTAGACAAAAAAAATAAAGTACTCATTTACCTCCACATTCTGAAAACATCTAGACAACACCCATCCCTGGAGGTGTTCAAGGCCAGGCTGGATGGGGCTTTGAGTAACCTGGTCTAATGGGAGGTGTCCCTGCCCATGGCAGGGGGTTGGAACTAGATGATCTTTAAGATCCCTTCTGACCCAAACCATTCTATGATTCTGTGAACACAGGGAATCCAAAGTATTATTATTTTTTTTCAGCCCATACTATATGCATCTTCTCCCCCTACTACTTCCACATGTAAATCAAACCACTAATGTTTTGAACCTCTTCTCATGTTACAAGAACAACAATTTGTTGCCTAGAAATTACACTTCCGTGATTAAGATCTAATAATACCATGTTGGCAAGTTACCAGATACATAAGCCTTTTTGCAAAATGATCCCATATAACTAAAGTCGTAGCACCCCACTCTTAGCTTCAAACAGTTGAACATGAGATACAGCTAATAAAATTAACCCCCCCCAACTGTATCACTGATCAACTTCCATCTCTGTGAGCAATCCCAGTCCTGGCTGCATGATTAAGAAGGAGGCTATATTACCCAACCATCGGAATTACAAGGTGAAAACATGAGAGGCAGTATCACTACAGAGGCTGCACACAGGTCTAAAGAATTGAGTATCACTACTTGACCCGCTGACATCCGTGGCCTCAAACGCCACTGCCAGCTCAGCTAAGAGGAGCTAGAAAAAAAAGGAGAGGAGCAGGTCCTGTGCTGCTGACTGCCCCTCTATAGTGAAAGCCATCAAAGCTGTACCAAGAGAGGATTACAAAGCAGAGAGGCTAAGCACACTGGAGGATTTAGTCTGGAGTCAGGGTAGGTTAGAGGTGATAACCAGGCATATCTGGGAGCACTGCAGGTGGTTTATTGGTAAGAAATGATAACCAGGTGGCAGATCAGGGACAGAAGGATAGGAATGCATTTGGTAGAAGAGACAGACACAAACATAAAAGAGCATGCAGAAGAAGCAAGAAGAATAAAGGCAGGGTGAGCAATTATACCCTAAGGGACTTCAGGGAGAAATACAGTAGAAGTCCCCATGGGTGCAGGTAGGACAACTAAGGAAGAGTTGCAGAAGACCGGATTTCCAGCAACAAAAGTGCCTGCAAACAGTTAATTGCTGAAGACTTCCAAGCCCTGCATTACCACAACTGCTTTGCAGGGCTTTACTGCTCAGATGGCAGGCTGGAGTAGACTTTTCTAGGCTGAGAGCTGCTTTTTCTAAAGCGAAGGCTAAGGACCTCACTAAGCTGAGAAATCATGTCCAGCTAGTCTCAACACCCCTGGGACAAATGGGCTGTGAAGAACAGTGCTTAGCTTGAAGGGGAGAAGGGAGGGTCCAAATACCAAGCTCCAGGAGAATAAGTAGCATCTCTAGTAGGATGAGAATAGACAACACTTCAAGTCAAAGAGCAGAAGAGCGTACAGTATTTATTCCCCCTCCCAATTAAAAACAAGAAAAAAAAAGTCATTGAAGGACTGCAAAGAATTGTAAAGCTGCCCTCCGCCTCCCTCAAAACAGCACTATCGCAGGCTACAGTTTCACCTAGACCAGGCTGGCAGAATCACCGTTCCCAGCCCTGTGCAGCCCACTTTGCTTTGGGTGGCTGCAAACATTCCGTCAGGCAACAAGCCAGATTAGAAAAGTGATCACTTGCCCAATCCAGGTCATCATGGAACAACATGACATACTCTGGTTGGCACAAGAAAGGACAGTACAGGGCTCCGGGGAAACCTTATAAGTGGCCTTCCAGTACCTGAAGGGAGGCTACAAGAAAGCTGGGGAGGGGCTGTTTGCAAGGGCATGCAGTGATAGGACGAGGGGCAATGGTTTTAAACAAGAGCAGGATAGGTTTAGATTAGACATTAGGAAGAAGTTCTTTACAATGAGGGTGGTGAGGCACTGGAACAGGTTGCCCAGAGAGGTGGTGGAGGCCCCATCCCTGGAGACATTCAAGGCCAGGCTTGATGAGGCTCTGAGCAACCTGATCTAGTTGAAGATGTCCCTGCTTACTGCAGGGGGTTGGGCTAGATGGCCTTTAAAGGTCCCTTCCAACCCAACTGATTCTGTGATCCTATGACATGTATCAGTGACAGCAGTTGAAAAGGATCGTTTTGTTGTTCTAGTTAAGACTATAGCTAACATTACCAGCCAAAGTCCTGGTGAGTCAATGTCGGCTCCAAGCACTTCCCATCATTTTGCCTTCCCTACTCCCCTTGTTGAGGGCATCCCAGTTTCCTATTACCCCAGACAACAGTTTTAGTCCCAATGAACCAGCATGTTGGTTTTGTTCTTTGTTGGGGCCAGACAGAGCAAGAAACAAATATGCCGACTGCAGTAGTATGAAGTAAATGAACAGAAGCTTACAAAAGCAACACTAGGCCCCACTATGCTGAAACAAAAAGATTGTAAAGGGAATTAGAACAGTGCTCTCCAACAGCATAGGCAGAAATTAGAGTTTTGAAAGCAGGAGAAAGCAGCATAAAAGTAGCGGGGGAAAGTGATGGAGTTTTGAACAACAGAGAAAAGCCAGGGACTGCTGATATATTAGGAACCAACAGGGAAACACCTGTGAAATGCCTCAAAGGAATTTGGGCATGTTCCTCTAAAAAGGTGACACAGTCAACGACCCAACTGAACTGCCTCTATACCAACGCACGTAGCAGAGGTAGCAAACAGGAGCTGGAAACCACTGTGCAGCTAGAAAGCTGCAATCTAATCACTATCATTGAAACATGATGGGAAGGATCACACAATTGGAGTGCTGCAATTGATAGCTAGAAACTATTCAGAAAGAACAGGCAAGGAAGGCGAAGCAGGTGGTTGCCCTCCCTGTAAAAAAAAGAAAAAAATTAATAAAAAAAAATTGACTCCATAGAGCTGCCTTTGAAAAACATGAAAACCAGCAGTGAACAAGTTGAGAGCTTATTGGTAAAAACTAGGGGCCAAGCCAACAAAGGAAACCTCATGGTTGGTGTTTACTACAGGCTGCTCAACCAAGGGAAGCTTGTTGATGAAGAGTTCTTACTTCAGCTACAGGAGGCATCATGTTCACAGGCTCTGATCCTGCTGGGGGACTTCAATCACACCGACATCTGCTGGAAAAGCTGCACAGCGAGCTGTAAGCAGTCCAAGAGTCTCCTAGACTGTTTTGAGGATAATTCCTTAATCCAGGTGACAGAGAGCACAGCCAGAGGAGAAGCATTACTGGACCCATTGCCTACCAACACAGATGAACTAATTAGGGGTGTCAAGGTTGGTGGCAGCCTGAGCTGCAGTGGTCATGCCCTGGTGGAACTCACAATCTTGAGGGATACAGGCCAGGTGAAGAATACAGTCAGGACTCTGAATTTTAGGAGAACAAACTTTCAGTTGTTCAAGGAATTAATGGATAGGACCCCTTGGGAAACTGCCCTCAGCTCCTCAAAGGAGCTGAGCAGAGCTGGCAGCTCTTAAAGGACATTTTTCTTAGAGCACAAGAGCTTCCAATTCCCACATGTAAGAAATTAGGCAAGGAAGGCAGGAGACAAGCATAGCTAACAAAGGACCTCCTGGTCAAACTAAAGTGTAGGAAGGAACTGCACGGGCAATGGAACCAGGGACATGTATCCTGGGAAGAGTATAGGGATGCTGCCCTGATGTGTAGGAATGGAATTGGGAAAGCTAAGGCACAATTGGAGCTGAATTTGGCACGGGATGCAAATAATAAGAATGGCTTCTACAG
>VYZM01016679.1:184002-214202 GCA_013398915.1 Dromas ardeola | reverse complement strand
CTGCCCAGCCTGCATTTGTGTTTAGGATTGTCCCAACCCAGGTGCAGANTCCCAACCCAGGTGCAGAACCTTGGCCTTGTTGAACTTCATGAGGTTCACGTGGGCCCACCTCTCAAGCCTGTCCAGATCCCTCTGGATGGCATCCCTTCCCTCCAGTGTGTTGTCTGCTCCACACAGCTTAGTGTCATTGGCAAACTTGCTGAGGGTGCACTCAATCCCACTGTCCATGTCACTGAAAAAGATATTAAATAACACCGGTCCCAGTACTGACCGCTGATGAATGCCACTCATCACTGGTCGCTACTTGGACATCAAGCCATTGACCGCAACTCTTTGAGTGCAGCCATCCAGCGAGTTCCTTATACACCAACTGGTCCATCAGTGGAGACAAGGATGCTGTGCTGGACAGCGTCAAATGCTTCGCATAAGTCCAGGTAGATGATGTCAGTTGCTCTCCCCTTATCTACCAGTGCTGTAATGCCATTGTAGAAGGCCACCAAATTTGTCAGACACGATTTGCATTTAGTAAAGCCATGTTGGCTGTCACTGATCACCTCCTTATTTTCCATGTGCCTTAGCAGAGTTTCCAGGAGGACCTGCTCCATGATCTTGCTAGGCACAGAGGTGAGACTGACTGACCTTTAGTTCCTCAGGTCTTCCTTTTTTCTCTTTTTAAAAATGGGGGTTATGTTTCCCCTTTTCCAGTTGGTGGGAACTTCACTGGACTGCCACGCCTTCTCAGATATGATGGATAGTGGCTTAGCAACTTCATCTGCCAGTTCCCTCAGGACCCACGGACGCACCTCATTGAGTCCCATGTACATTCTTTCCAGTTCGTCAGATGGTCTTGAACCTGATCCTCTCCTTCAGCAGGCGGTTCTTCATTCTTCCAGTCCCTGCCTTTGTCTTCTGTGACTTGGGTCGTGTGTAGAGCCCTTGCCGGTGAAGACTGAGGCAAAAAAGTTGTTGAATATCTCAGCCTTTTCCATATCCCAGGTAACCAGATCTTCCATTTCCTTCTGGAGAGTGCCCACATTTTCCCTACTCTTCCTTTTATTACTGACGTACCTGTAGAAGCTTTTCTTGTTGTCAGATTTAATTCTATCTGGGCTTTAACTTTCCTAACCTGATCCCTGGCTGCTCGGACTATTTCTCTGTATTGCTCCCAGGCTACCTGTCCTTGCTTCCACCCTCTGTAGGGTTCCTTTTTCTGTTTGAATTTGTCCAGGAGCTCCTTGTTCATTCATGCAGGGGTCTTGTTGTTTTTGCCTGACTCCCTCTTTGTTGGGATGCATCACTCCTGAGCTTGGAGAAGGTGATTCTTGAATATTAACCAGCTTTCTTAGGCTCCTCCTCCCTGCAGGGCTTTAACCCATGGTACTCTGCCAAGCAGATCCCTGAAGAGGCCAAAGTCTTCTCTCCTGAAATCCAGGATAGTGAGCTCACTGTGTGCCCTCTTTGTTGTCCTAAGGATCTTGAACTTCATCATCTCATGGTCACTGCAGCCAAGGCTGACCTTTGAGCTTCACGTTCCCTACCAGCCCCTTGTTGGTGAGAACAAGGTCCAGCATGGCACCTTTCCTCATTGGCTCCTCAAAATAAGGTTTTAATTGAAAACCAGGTTCAGACATGGATAAATTCCAGACAAAAATAGAAAACTTGAGTTAAACTAAAAATGAAACTGTATAAAATGGCGGGGGGGTTGGAACTAGATGATCTTTAAGGTCCCTTCCAACCCGAACCATTCTACGATTCTATGATTCTATGAAAATGCCTTAGTTCAGGACTTAATTTACCAAGAGGTTCACCCAAAGACTGACTGTTGGTTTGCAAATTTTTGCCTTGGCTTGATCTGAGAATGAAATGTTTGTATAATTTTACTTGCAATATTGTTTTAACCTGTATAATGCAATCTCTAGGTCAACTGTATTTCCACAGACAGGAGGAGGAGAGGTTTAAGATTTTTAAAATTATTATTATTTTTATTATTCTTCTTCACAAGAAAGGTCTCATCAAATGCCTCAATTGTTAAGAAATTCATATTGAATTCAGATACTAGTGTCCACATAAGAATGAAGAAATTTTAAAATTCTTTGTTTTTAGAAAAAGATATTTTTAAAAGGCTAAACAGATTTAAATACAAGTGCAATGAAACCATTAATTTCGACTGAAGTAAAATAATTCAGTCTGCCCATCCTTAAACTTTAAAAAAATATCTCCAGTAAAGGGAAACTTTTAATTCCTAGGAACACAAGCACTATTTTTTTCCCTCAGATTGTCAGTGAGGCAAAAATTTTTTTTTTCCACAGCCTTAAATGTTAACTGTAGAGCTAAAGTGATGGAAAAAGAACTTATTTTTGTAGATAAATGTGAAGTTAAACTTAATATTTCTGATAATTAAAAAAAAATATTTAAAACATTTCATTCATGGAATCAAAATAAAATTGGGTTATTTTTAGCAAAACATATTTGTCAAGAAATATAAGTGAACTTTATTCTAAGCAGTGAAGGTAGAAAGATGTTTCTAACCTTTTCTAACCTGTGCATCTTCTTACGCTGCTTCTGCTCCTGAGCCCACCAGTGTAAATGAGGACCCAGGCTGGAGTGTGGCTCTGCACCCCGGGTGCAGCACTCCCACCGCGCTGCTCCTTCTGCCGAGTGCTGTGGCCAACAAGCCTGGCTTCTTTCCAGCTGTGCTTAGTTGGGTTTCCTCCAGTTTTAGAGGCTGTCTGATTTCTTTCTCACTCCAAGGGAGGTCTCTCTGCAGGAGGGGCTACAGCATCTTCATGGAAAAGGTTATCTTTCTTTTATGATAAGTCCTTTTTGATCTTTTCTCAGACATGCAGCTGAGTGGACATTCAATCACATTCTCTTGATGTGGCAAGTTCAGTTATTTACAGGTATAAGGCCATTTGGTCACAGTCACCATTCATACCCAACCAGTCACGAATTTCTCTGACCTGGGAACAGAAAAGATTATTTCCAATGACTTGAGTTAAAGACTTTCCACACCTGGTTATAGACTTATTAATGATTTGTTATTTCTCAGTCATCTTTTTGGGACTAATGTTGCTGTTTGATGTTTGCTTTAATCTTCCAGTATAAATAATCACACTGAAATCTCATAAACCAAACCCCAGAGCAGCTAGTAAGACATTTGCTCTTCTTAGATAAGGGCAGCATGAATGCAGTCAGTTTTATTTACATTTGTATAATTTAAAACTTTTAAGAGATAATTAAACTGCCTTGTTTCGTTTGTTTCAGTTAAAAACGCAAAACATGGATATTTATCCAAAATTTAAAATACCTTACTCCTGCATGTGGTTGTAGCTGCGTTGTGTGTTGCTTAACCAGAGTCGATCCAAAGACTGAAAAAATATCTTCTTTTTAAGAACTGGAAAGGACTCCACCTCATTTTGTTTTTAGCACATTTCCCATTTTCATTCTGGGCTAGTTAAATCAGTAAATGAGTACATAGTTCAAGTTATAGTTTCAAGAAACCTGTTCAAAATTTTTCTTAGAGATCGGACTTAGATCCTTAAAAATCCTGTCTTGGGTCTTGGAATAGAAACACAGTTTTTCAAATTGCCCAATACAATTGAATTTGTCATTCATTTGTAAATTCTCATCCATTTTTAATCCAAATATCTGTCTTTCCTCCGCTGGAAATGGTGGTTTACAACAAAAATTCTGCTTTTTTTGGATGTCCTGATATTTTTCTCTTCATTTATCTCAGTTTCACTAGGATTTCTAAAACATAAATCAAGGGGTAATACTGGAAGTGGATCCTTCTCGGAATATTTGTAGAATTTCAAATTTTGCTAGGGCATAACCAGAATTTTTATGAAAAGGGGCTATGATAAGGCTGAAAGTGAAAATGACACAGGAGACATCAAAGTCAACAAAAAAGTGATGGAGACGATAAGAAGCAGGAATACCAAAAAGAACTTTAAACATGCAGCTGGAAATTGCAAAGGAGGGAGATTCTCTGCTGTGATACATTTCAGCTATAGCAACAGCTGTTTTGGCAGTCAAGGTGGAGGAGTGTCCACTCTGCGCTATGTTTGCCTGCTTAGAACTTCTCAAATGATTAGGTTTTGTGATAACATGTTTTTATCACTTGATTACTATGAAAATGTTTTCTTCTAACTTTGAGGTCTTACCAGGACACTGTTTTCTCTTTCAGAGGTATGCATGAAGAGTTATTACTTCTCTTAACATGATGCATGTGTTTCTTCTCTCTTGGTTTTGATGGGTCAGGAGCAAGCATGAGTGAAACTAGGTAAAAGAGGCATGAACTTCAAAAGAAAGCAAAACTATGAGTTTGGGAAATAAAATGTTTTTTGTTTTAACAGGTATTTGATTACTTTTATAATCTCAGTGAACTTGCACATGTAAATGATGCTGAGGTTTTGCACACATGTATGCAATTTGTTGAAGGCTTATTTGCTTATCCAGGAAAGTTTTTCTACAGCTGGAAATGCTTCAGAGCAGTGTGAGCTGAGTAGCTGCTGAGTGCTGGGGACTGTTTCCAGAAACATGGTGTCCCAGAGGTTGGCACACAACAGAGCAGATGAAGTGAGCTTTCAGGAAGGTCTGTAATATAGTACACTTAAGGACATCTCTAGAAGGCTAAATCATCACCTTTTCATTTCACAGAAAGCAGCTGAAAAAGAAGAATACCTTCTTTTTCCACCTGCTGGGGAGACAGGGAGTCCTTTTTCACCATTTCTGTTTTATCCAAGGCATTAATCCCTGTTGAATGCAGGACTTTGGCAGCAGTGTAGCAACACTGTACTACAAGAAGAAGGAGCCTTGCTCACAGGAGGAAGAAGCCTTACAGGGCTCTGCGCTGTGTGTACCTTCCGCTATTTGAAAGTCAGATGCCTAGTCTATACAGAAGCAAAGAGAGGGTAGGATGAATCACTACCTGAGACAGCCACTTCTCTTCATTGACTATAGGAACAATCAAAATGGCTGGCTAAGATGCAATGCCTTTCAAATGGCTAAAATTAAGGTAGGTGAATCCCAGCCAGATGCTACTGTTTATGTACAAATGTACAAGGATGCTGGTTTTTTTCATACAGCTACACCAAGTCTATTTCGTTTGTTTCATTGGTTGTTGGGTTTTCTTAGGGCTTTTTTTTGTGTGCCACACACAGCTGAATGCAAGGAAATGGAAGGAAGTAATGTTCTGTAAAGAACCCGGTATGAAATAATGCTGAGGAGATCTGCAATACATGGATATTAATGAAAGATGTAGGAGAATGTTGCTCACCAGACCTCTTGGCTTACTGATGTTTGGTCATTGCTGAAGGTTATGGAGTAAAATTTGGGATTTCCTTTAAAATGGTGAGTGCTCCAGGTTGTTAGCAACAGGTGGAGAACAGAATAAAAGGAGAAAATTACAGCAAAACATGCTTCAATGTGTGGATACAGAATGTGTTACAACAGGACAATGATGAGTATATGTCCCATGCAGGGAATCAGACATGCCAAGGGATGTGATGGATTAGGTCTCTAGCGGTCTATTGAGAAGGTCAATCTGTGGAGAATATGACACCACCTATGTAATTCTGAGAGATGAAAAGGTGAAAGAACATGAAAGCAAATGCTTTTTATGAGATGAAAAGAATCCCCAACAATTAGGCAAGGTACTTGTATTTGTTAGTTTAATTTATTTTTCCATTTATCGATACCTTATTGCTATGTTAAAAGTGTAAGTAGTTCTTACTGTGTATAATATTGATTCTTTGATGAAATGCAGATATTAATGGAATAATATCCCCCTTTATCTTGAAAATTCTTGGGAAATTATCAACATGAGTCAAAATCTAAAATGAAGGTAATGAATTATTATTTTCCAATGATTATCAGGTCATTATTTTATTAATCCCAAACCTAATTAAATAAAAATTAAGAAAATTATTTTTTTTTTAGCATTTCTCAGAAATTTTTATCATACTCCTTATCCTGGGCACACTCTCCATCACAAACATACCCCCGATTTTGAGAACAAATAATCAAACTTGCCAGGTGCTAATGGAAGTGCCCCATGTATTGTAGTGGGGAGGATCATCTGGGAGACTGTGGTCATTGGTGGGAGTGATCTGGGCAGGGATACTGCAAAATTAATTCCACTGGGTTGTCACTTTGCTCCCTCCCATCCCCTCATCATCCCACTGCTAGCATTTCTTTTTATATCACATCAAATGTGAAGCTCTTAATTTCACCTTGAAGGCCCTTCAAAGCTGCACCTTCCCCACAGATCATCTATAATTCACAGAAAGTGTCATCTCTCAGCCCTGATAGGTCACTGATGCCAGCTTCGACGTTCACTTGTTAACATTTCAAACAAGCACTTTCATGTCTTCTCTCATGCTGCCTCTGAGGAGCTTGCTGCACACCTTCATGAAGCTGCCTCATTACCCTCCACCAGACACCTCTGAAAGCCTTCCCTGGCGGGGTGCCTGTCACAGTCTCCAGACAATGAGGCTGCTGCCAGGCTGAGCCCGCTGTTAGCTGTACTGCCCACCCTGTGTCTCATCACTCCCATCTCCACCCAAACCTCTCATTTGCGAGGTTTTCAACCTTTATTTTCCCCCTGACCTTGTACAGAGCCAGACAAAGTGGGGTCCTGGTCCACGACTCCTGATCACCGTGGTAATAGCAACTTGTAAGAATAGAAATGTGACTAGTGATCATGGTATTTAAGACCTTATGGTAGACAGCCTTTATTCAATGTGGAAGTTGTCAGACACACACTTTGCTCAGTAAGATGTATTTCTGTCCCACTGACTTCAAATGGAGAGCACGCATTTTTCTTTTTAAGTGTGTGGTTAAGTATCTGGCTGAATCAGGCTGTTAAACAAGCTGTAATTTTGGTGTGATCAGCCACGTTGCCTTTGCATTGGCATATGCTGGTCCCTCATTGCCACCCTTGCTCTTTCATCATGCAGACACTTCACGGGGAATGCCATGGGCACAGCGGCAATTAACCATACAAGCAGGAAAAGGCGGAGAAGGCTCTGTTCTAGGGCTGGTGCTTGGCAAGGAGGTCGTGTCTTCCATTCAGGGTTAATTACAAATAACCTCTGTTTTTGCCTAGCTGCATCCATGCACGTGTGGATAGAATTAAAAGGAAGTGGAAAGTGATACATGGAAATCAAAGGGAGGCTGGAAGTCTGGAGAATGAAAATTATCCAGCACCTCTAAATATGCTGAGGCAGCCCGTCATGTTACAGAACAAGAACACATTTGTCTTCTGACAGCCCGGTGTGACCTCTGTGATTTACTCTATGTAGTGAATGCTGGAACAGACTCCAGAAGGGGAGAAAATGTGTTCTGTACAACAGGGCTAGGGCAAAGGAGACCATTATTAGTTGCTTTGAATTTGTGGAATAAAATACTTTGGGAGTAATATAGCAGTGCTGGGTGTATTCTGCAGAGATGTAATTAGACAGTAATGGCACTCTATAAATTTCTGTCTTATTTATGGAAGGCCCAACTGATTGTATTTTGGATTTTGTTGCTGTTCAGGGTGGCATTTTTGCACTCTGATCATGTGAGGTTCCTATTTTGGATACTGCAAAGTATGAATACAGTAAATAAAGTGCCAAAGGAAAATTTAAAGAAATCAAAATAAACAGTATGGGATGAATGCAGTTTCCAGAAATGCTGAAATTTGGGCTGGGCTGAAATCTTGTGCACCTCCTGGCACAGTCTTAGAAAGTCAGGATATCACCTGAGCTTGTGTGATTGATTAGCCTGGATCTACTAGTGACTGCACATCAATCAGGTTTGCTTTTTTGGCCAAGTGACACACAATTCCACATTGATCCCAGGCCCCTGCTGTTCCTTGCTACCTTGTTGACTGCTCTGCCCTTCCCCGGGCAATATTCAGCTCCAGGGGAGCAGCTGGTCACCTTCCGTGTGCTCAATCCCATGGGGCATTGAGTGCTGTGACAGTGCTGCAAAGATCCTACCTCTTCAAGGTATATTTTTTGACCCCTTTTTTTCATCAATGGACAGACTTTCACCAATGCCCTGGTCAGAAAGCCCTCAAGAATATGAGAAAATTATCTGTCTTTTATATAGCAGTTCATAAAACAAAAACTTTTCTACATCTTTTAGAGTAACTTCTTCAGAACACTATTTGTGTAATTGCTACTTGTTTAATTTAGACTTTTTAAATAAAGTTTGGAAGGAATTATGAGGAGCATAGGTTTATTTGCATCATAATATCAAACATTTTATAATATCATGTTGAAGAAATACTATATTACTAACTGAATGTAGGAAGTAATCAGGGATTACATTTAAATAAAGGACAAACAAGATTATTGCTGATTCCCCAGTTATTTCCTGATTATCTTTTGAGATAAAGGGTACCTAAAGTTTTAAAATGGGAAATGGTGGTAAAATGAAAAAGAGAGAAAAACATAATGGATAGATTAAAGGTTAATGAGATGCTTCAGTTACTGACTGCGACAAATTTTCTGGTAAATTAAGAAATCAAAAGTCTCTAAGTTGTCTGAGTCCAATTTTTACCCATTAGAAGGGCTGGGGGACGTAAATCCCCGCTCAGAAAGCCAACGCATTTTGTCATGGTGTTCACATTTTTGTAAGTTTCCTGCAGCGATTCTCAGCAGAATCTTCTCTGTGGGAATGTCTGGAGAAGATTGCATTTGGAGGTCATTCCACACCTGGAGGGGTGGCGTTAGTAGACATAAGTGGAATTGTGAAATTGTAGCTGTGAAAATACAAAGACAATCCTCATAGGCCACCATGTGGCCAAGGAAGATCCATCATTTTTTATCTATAGGGTCAAAAGATGCCCAGACCCTGAGAGCACTACCAGGCCCTACTGGCCCTGCACAGCCTCCCCCCAGCTCTGCCCATGGGCCCAGGAGCCCCATTTCAGCACAGGCCTGGGCACCAAGAATTTTGCTGAGCTATATTTTACGGTTGACCTGTGCCTAGTCCTTGTTCCCTGGATGGATGTTGGACCTGTGTGGTAGGCTTGCCTCCAGCCCTATGTCTGTCTCCAACTCCTGCAGCTCCCTGGGGGAGTCCCTGGGTGGACCTTCATCCTGATTCATCACCTTGCCTGATCTGGAACTGTTAAGCAAACCTCTCTCTACCACTATGACCAAGATCCTGTGCAGAATCTGTGCGACTGTGTTAGGAAAGGCACAGTCATCTCAGTTGCAAACCAGCAGTGCACCATGTATGCTTTAATAGCATGTCTCTTCTGAACTTGGTGAACTTTCTCCTGTGTGAGTCATCCCCTCGACAGCAGTGACTTGCGCGAATGTGCACTCCTGGAGAATAAACAAACATTTCATGCTCTGACCCCAAAAGCTAAGTTTTAATGAGCTACTGAAAAGCCAAGGTTTCTTGCTGTGATATATGGTATCCTATATAGCATTGCAATGGGACAGCTGTTTGTAAATTTTAGGAGCATAGTCCCAAATGCTGCCTTAATGTTAGGAGACTTTTCTTCCTAAGCTAAGTAGTCAAGGGAGAGAGAGAGAAGCAGCAGCTAGATGGCTAAATTAGGTTTCTGCTCTTTAATGCTCTCTGGAGGAGCCTCCCTCTTGACAATGTTTACTGGAACCCAGGAGACAAGGTCCCTGAACTAAAGTTTTCCTTTACAAATGCTTCCCTAAGTTGTATCTTTAACACACCATATAAGGCCTGGTGTTGAATCTTTCAGTCCCATGTTTTGAATTCCAGTACAGTAATGGAAAACTTTTCAGTTAGCTCCACAAACCAGTGTTTGTGTCTGTACGCAGAATCGCGCAGAATCGCACTGAATCACAGAATGGTTGAGGTTGGAAGAGACCTTTGGAGCTCATCTGGTCCAACGTCTCTGCTCAAGCAGGGCCACCTACAGCAGGTTACTCAGGACCAGGTCCAAATGGGTTTAGAATATCTCTAAGGAGACAGACTCCAGAACCTCCCTGGGCAACCTGTGCCAGTGCTCAGTCACCCTCACAGTAAAAACGTTTCTTCTGATGTTCAGAGGGAACCTCCTGTGTTTCAGTGTGTGCCCGTTGCCATGAGTCCTGTCATTGGGCACCACTGAGAAGAGTCTGGCTCCATCCTCTTTGCACCCTCCCTTCAGGTATTTATAGACATTAATAAAATCACCCATTAACCTTCTCCTCTCCGGGCTGAACAGTCCCAGTTCCCTCAGCCTTTCCTTGTAGGAGAGATGCTCCAGTCACTTAATGATCTTCGTGCCCCTTTGCTGGAGTCTCTCCAGTATGTTTGTGTCTCATACTGAGGAACACAGAAGCAGCAGTTATCCACAATCTCTATAACATAAAAAAGTGTTCCTATGGAGATGTTGACTTCAGATGTAGCACGAGGCAGGATAGAAAGGCTGACTCAATGGAAATGCTCATAATGATTACAGCACAGCCAGAGTCTTGACCATCTTTGACAAATTTCTCTGACTGAGTTAAGATGTTAAAGCAAATAATGATGGTTGACATGGTCAAAAGCACCGTGGAGTGGTTTCAGAACTTTAGGACCATTTGAAAATATTCACTATTTGAGTCTTAGAATGGACCTTTACTAGAAAGTCATGAGACATTTCAGTTACACCAGCAGCTACCATGGAGAATCTTTCCTGACATGTCACTGTGATATCACTTTCATGCGTGCCAAACCGAACAGCCAAAATCCACTTATAAGTGTATTGGAGCACATAGATAGCCATATACTTTCGCACAGTAATAGACCTATGTCCACAGTGCAATGTTTATGCAGATAATTTAGTGATGTCATTTACCATAGCTAAAATTATAGTTTAGTTTTAAATTTATTAAAAAGTCCCCTTAGGAAGAGGAGAAAAAAAATGAAGATCAATAAGAATATCCTGAAGAAAATGCACAGAGTAGATAAATATTCACCAATACATTTAATTCAGGGATCTTCTCTATGTGTGGAAGATAGATACCAGAAAAATTGCAAGAACCCTACAGACTTAAAAAAAAAAAACAAAACAGGCAGAAAATATAGTTGCATTGTTGTCTGGGGATTTCAATTTAATCTTCTGGTAACATTACATATTTATGAAAACACAGGAATTTGTCTGTGGAAAACACACTAGTGGCTCCTTCAGACTGCATATGCAGTGCTGTTGGGAGTCGCAGAAGAGTGACAACTCTGCTGTCCACAAGCCACATGCAGGAATCACAGACTGCTTCAGCACTGAGTGTTTCTTGTTGACTGTTAACGAGCTTCACTACGAAGTCATGATACAATATATTGAATCAAGCTGTATCTTACATAGATACATTTGTTTCATCTTGCATAGTAATTACTTCTTTTGTTACTTTCCCTTGAGAGTCATCAAAATTATGTGTTTTTGACAAAACTGCTAGCCTTAGTTAGATGGCCCACAAACCATTACTGGTCATGGGAAGTAGGTGATGTCTATCCATCTTTCATCTGTTGTCATCAAGAGATAAAGCTATATGGAAGGCGATAAAAGAGTTTATGAATTAAAAAATAAGGATATCCAGCTGATGTTTTATGTGAAGAATGGAAGCAAAACAAGCTACTAATTTTGCTTAACGTGTCTCACTTGGTCATCTCAATTAACAGTACATTGAATAAAAATACTGTTGAATGTGTACAATAAGTACCGAGCACAAAGGACTACTTCAAATACCAGATATTGTGAACTTTCCATGTATTTGTAGAAAATAAAGTGATTTCATGGCCTTTACTCAATGTATTCCTTTCATGTCTTTTTTAATCAAAAGGAATATTGAAATGTATATATTTTTACTGGTACGTACTAGTATAATGCAAAGTTTAGAAAAATCAAGCGAAATGACACTTCGAAACAAAATGAAAGTATCAGTCAGAAAATATCAAGGTTATTCTGTCATGGTCCACCATTTCTTTCCTCTATGATTTTATTTCAAAATGAAACTCTACTAAAAAACTTGTGACAGAAAGACATGCATCGGTGGGATGTTGGTTAAGTTTATTACCATTTCCTGTTATCATGTGGGGGTCCATTCAAATGACTGAGGCTGTGTTATGTCTGGAAGATTTGTGCTCCTGATTGTGCTGCAATAAGCCTGCTGTTTTACTCTGAGCCATTAATGTATACCCATTCATGTATACTCATATCCATTTATGTGTGTACTCACAAAGTGCACTTCAGATGAACCTGTGTGAAAATTAGAGATCAGAGTTCATGGCCACGTGTGTTTTACAATGGTAATTTCTTTAATCACTGCTGAAACTAATTGCTTCTGCATATAGCAAAAAAGTTTTTGCAGTCTTTGTAGTGAATGTCACAGGAACTATTAAATGACTGAGAAGGAGCTAAGTCTGAGGTTACATAGTTATCCATTATGTTTTCATTCTGATCTGTTTTATACTGTCTCTGGATAAGTGTTATCTCAGAGGTAAATTTAGGTTAGTTAAAAAGCAAAAGAACAAACACAAGAACAAGGTTCTTTGTCTTAATTAGGGGAAAAATATTTTATGTCAGGTCCCATATAATGTGATTATACACTGATCTGATCCAGTGTCTATCTGCAAACTGAAGTAGAACAAAAAGTGCAGTGCCTGAAGCACAAAATGGTAGATAGGTTCTAAAATGGTTTTAAAACAAACAAAATTATTGAAAGACTGTTCTAATCAAAAAAAGATACTCATAACATAACTCAGTACTAAGCATCAAGTAATTTCTATGCAAAGATTGTCTTCTTTTTTAGTAAAGCAACTAGATAGCAATCCTATTTTTCAGTTCTCCTTACTTTACATCTCAGATTTTCCCCCTGAAGCCAGTGTACTTTGAATGGACTAAACTATAATTTTAGTAGCAACTGCCTTTTAAAAGGAATTGATTCATCCTTCCTCTTGCCCTCAAGCTGACTTCCAGTGTAGCTGCTCTGAAACACCATAATTTATTGAAGCTGCCGATGTGGTCATTAAATTGGTCTGCACCAAACAGTTTCCTAATGACATTGAGCCTTGGTGTCTGTTTTTAACGATTATCTCAAATAGTGCTTGATTGTCTTCTCACATTGATCACAACATTGTCTCCTTTGTTATTCTGGCAGCAGCTGTGTTTCTCCTCTCTGGGATGCTTTACTCCAGTGCATAGAATCAATGAACCATAGAACCATAGAATGGTTTGGGTTGGAAGGGACTTTGAAGATCATCTGGTTCCAACCCCCCCTGCCATGTGCAGGGACACCTTCCACTAGACCAGGTTACTCAAAGCCCCATCCAACCTGGCCCTGAACACTTCCAGGGATGGGGCATCCACAACTTCTCTGGGCAGCCTGTTCCAGTGTCTCACCCTGACAGTAAAGAATTTCTTCCTAATATCTGTTTCAGTTATTGATGTTATTGATGGAAAATGATCATCCTTTTCTGGAGCAGAAATATAGATGAACTCTGCTACTCATTTTTTCGGCCATAATCACATTATGTAGATCTACATTTATGAGGTAGATTCTCCACTTCATAAGATAGGTTGGAAAAATTTTTATAGGCACTTCAAATCATCTCTTGAAATGAGGACCCGTACTTCGGAGACTTGGAGTGACTGGGTGATATTCTGGGTGACTGGCAGATATGATAGGTGCAGTTGTCGGGACACAGGTAGGGGAAGGGGTTTTTATTGGTCTAGACAGGAGGAAACCTCAGGTTTGTGTCAATACTTTTCTGTTTGGCATCATTTGGACTCGTCCTTGAAAAAACTATTGTGGCTTAAAACTTAGAAGTTGTTTGCTTCCTCTTTCTTCCTGATGTTTATTTTGAAGTAGTTTGCTGCAAGTGCCATGGCTGAAACTCTTTAACTTCATGGTAGGCCTCACAGTCTTTCTTATACATTCTGAAGAAGCTCGTGTATTTAGTTTGAAATTTTCTACTGCGTTTTTGTTTCTTGGTGAGTGAGAGAAAGCCAAATCGGTTCCATCACTCACAAAAGAGAGGAATACGCTTGTTTCCCACAGATTTGTGTCTGGTGTCTTAATTCCTGTCATTAATAGCTAATCCAGAGATTGAGGGGGGATCCTTTCACTGACAGCAAGGGAAGACCTAAGTGGATGGACTGAGCATCCCTGTGCCCGTGCCTGTTCCAGGCCTGACAACACTGGCAGCTGGTTAGTGCTTCATAACACCTTCCTTTTATCTGGCCGCAATATAGAGAATATATATTATTTGAGGTAGCAACTACTGAAATGCATAGACTCTTTATGAAACTGAGAACGAAAACAGGTTTAAGCAATATAATAGCATAGTATATGAAATCCTTCTTCAAAAAATGCATATTTGAAGATGTGTAATGTTGGTTGGGTTTCTTTTTTTGTCAAGTTCTTTATGTGATTAAGCTGAGAACACATCATTCTGCGGACGTGCCTAACATAGTATCTACTGTTCATTACAATCAATAGTCATGTGACTTATTTTTAGTGGATTCAGACCTTGGTGGTGTGTACTGAGACCTACATGGACTGAATCACCACCATGAGAACTCATGTCCTGTATAATTCTCATCTTCCTCAAGAACCATTATCTGTATGATATGCTAATGATATCCAGAAACACTGTATTCTGAAGCATTTTAAAGGCAGGTCATGAGATTTACTGCTATTCTAAGAAATGTTTTATTCAGAGTGCATCCACATAATTCATTATACTGTTTTGTCCTCTTGAGACAAATCTACTGCTGACTATACAATTCAAAAATCAGACATTTCACAAGCCAGTGGGATAACTGACTAGAGAAATAACAAAAAGCACCCTCCTCAAACTCCATATAAGAGAAGTATGTAAAAATTCTGGAAATTATCTATGTTTTATGTCATATCATGATTTTCAGCAGGAAAAAAAAAAAAGCTCCAAGACAAATATACACAAACAACCCTAAAGGGACATGATCCAGAAATGAAAAATTGCTCCCATTGGTTTACAAATAGAACTGACATCAGTATTCAGATGACTTTTAAGAATAATATTACATGTTTGTTTCCAAATTACTCCATTTAAAGGGTAAGGTCACATACCTCTGTAATGAAGTAAAAAAATATTTATTATGTTGGAAATAGCCCATTTTATAAACATGTTGCTGTTTAAAAATGAAATACAGAAAGCAAGTTAAATTTAAGTCCCTAAGTTTGAAAAATGGTTATCCAGCCACTGGGGAGTTTTGTCTTACATTTTTGGAAATTAAAGAGAACTATTCTCAGATTCATGATGACTGTGAGTATATGGTACAGTTTCATAACACGCTGCAATAGAAAGTCAGCCAAATATCTCTAAAACACTACACAGAAATAAAACCTTCCTTTATTTTTGTTAATGACACCATTTAAATGATCTTTGAATACAGAAATGGTCTTTGTAAACTTCTGAAAGACTCTAAAGATTTGTGATGGAAATATAAATCAGTATTTTGCAATAGGCTGAAGGCTGAGGTGAACTTAGAAATGACAGAAGGTCTGCTAAGGGGAAACGTCTTCCATTGTTCACAAGTGTACTTTCTGAAGCAAAGACTTGAAAGCTATTGTCTGAGAAAATGAAGGTTTAGTAAAAGATGTAGTTTAGTAAAAGACATAGAATACCCCATTAGCAGCAAAGGACACTAAAAAAAAGACCAGGAAATTAGAAAGTCATTTTTTACCTTTGTGTGTATGTGTGTACATATTCACATATGTACGTATTCCCCTCCCATATTTTTGTCTATGCATGTAAGCATTCGTGTGTTCGTATGTGTATACATATAGGCTGACGCATAGATTGTCTCCTTATTTTGAGAAGAGAAGCATGGTCAGAAATATAGTCAAAAAGGTAGTAATACCAGCTTTAATGAACCTGGAACTGAGGTAAGTAAGAAAAACTATGATATGTTGCAATTATGTCTTGTTCCAGGCAGCAGAACACAAGGAGGCTTCAGAAGAAATAGTGACTTGCAGTTCCCTCCTTTTACCCAGCCATATATTTTCACAAACTTTTTAGGTACTTAATAATACTAGAGGCTTCTGTCCCTCTTTCATATTTCATTGAAATTGCCTATTAGATAAAAATGTCTATAGAAGGAACTAACTCTTTAGGAAATCAGGCCGAAAAATGGATTTAAGATGTCTAATTTGTGCACTTGAATGGAAAAATGAAATTAAATTGTTGCCAAGAAAAATTAGCAATGTTGAGAACAATGCATTAAACGTATCCTGAAGTGTAAACTGATGGTCCCTGAACAATCAAGACTGTTTTCTAAAATATTTTAAAGTGACTTTATCTTTGAGATAGATTGACAGAGAATAATGAAAACTGTGGCAGTGAGGACTTCGGATCAGTGATTACGACTCAACAACAACTGTACAGGTGAATGGGCCTTGTAACCTAGTGACCCGTCTCCAGTAGTGTCTATTGGTATGGTTAAGGAAAGATGTTCAGGACATCAAGACCCTTTCTCTAGTACGCTCTCCTAGCTTCTCACTCCAGCTTTAGCAAGGAGGTGATGTGACAGAGGGCTTTACAAAAAAAGGTGCGCTGTCTCTCTTTCTCCTGTGCAACAAACATATATGGTAAGAGCATGAGAACAAATGAGGAAAAGGAGAAACCAGACACAAATTATTCATCTCTGTCCATATCATCCTTCATTCCTGAGAGACCAGGGAAAACCTGGAAGAGCTCATCAAACTGTTCATCTTGCTTTAGCAAGCTCTACACTTGGTGAAAGCACTTGAAAATGTGCATTTTTGACAACTTATGAACTTGTAAGAAAATGTCTCACTTCACTGGAACACATCATTTTCCTCGCTGACAGACCTCTTTTCCGGGACTTCGCCAAGGAGGAGACCAGAGAGGAGTGACAGCAGGCTTGCTTCAGCAAGCAATTTCTTCATTGTATTGAGTTTGCATGGCAAGGTTTTGGTAGCGGGGGTGTGTGTGTGGTGGGGTGTTTGGGGCTATAGGGGTGGCTTCTGTGAGAAGCTGCTAGAAGCTTCCCCCATGTCCGGTAGAGCCAATGCCAGCCAGCTCAAAGGCGGACCTGCTGCTGGTCAAGACTGAGCCCATCAGCTGGAGAGACGAGTGACAATATGTGAGAGCAACAACTCTGCAGACACCAAGGTCAGTGAAGAAAGAGGAGGAGATCTGCTGGAGCAGATTCCCCTGCAGCCTGTGATGAAGACCATAGTGAGGCAGGCTGTCCCCCTGCAGCCCGTGGAGGCTAACACTGGAGCAGATATCCACATGTAGCCCATGGAGGACCCCACACTGGAGCAGGTGAATGCACCCAAAGGAGGCTATGACTTCATGGGAAGCCCGCACTGGAGCAGGATCCTGGCAGGACCTGCGGACCTGTGGAGAGAGGAGCCCATGCTGGAGCAGGTTTGCTGGCAGGGCTTGTGATCTCATGAGGGACCTGCACTGGAACAGTCTGTTCCTGAAGGACTGCACCCTGTGGAAAGGACCCATACTGTAGCACTTTGTGAACTGCAGCCCGTGGGAAGGACTCACATTGGAGAAGTTCGTGGAGGACTGTCTCCCATGGGAGGGAACCTGTGCTGGAGCAGGGTAAGAGTGTGAGGAGTTGTGTCTCTGAGGAGGAAGGACCGGCAGAGACAAGGTGTGATGAACTGACTGCAACCCCCATTCCCGGTCCCCTTGCGCTGCTTGAGGGGAGGAGGTAGAAAAATTCATGAGTGAAGTTCATCCTGGGAAGAAGGGAAGAGTGGGGCGAAGGTGTTTTAAGATTTAGGTTTTATTTCTCATTACTCTACTCTGATTTGATTGGAAATAAATTAAGTTAATTTTCCCAAGTCTAGTCTGTTTTGCCCATGACGGTAATTGCTGAGTGATCTCCCTGTCCATATCTCGACCCACGAGACTTTCCTTATATTTTCTCTCCCCTGTCCATATGAGGAGGGGAGTGATAGAGCGGTTTTAGTGGGCACCTGGCATCCAGCCAGGGTCAACCCACCACATTCGTGAAATTAGAAAAGCAAAATATGCTTCACAGAGGTCAAAGGCAACACCATTCTGGCCCCTACATCAATTTGTGAACATCCATCATCGTAGGGAGAAGAAAGAAAAGGAAGCATAGCTAATTCCCCCCAGAAGTTCAGTTGCTTTAACTGTGCCTGTCCCAGCCCTCGATGCTGTTTGAAATACAGAACAAGAGAAATCATCTCTGTCTTATTTCATAACAAAAAACAATGGACAAAATAAATGAAATAAATGTATTGACGTGAAAGCAGTCTTCCAAATTTGAGGACTGTTTATTTTCTGAGAAAGCTCTTGCAGTCCAAGAATTTTCTGTCTCTTTTCCTAAGTTCTGCCTGTCAAATAAAGAAGATTCAAGTGTCTGATCATCTCTTAGGGGTGGATTGCTCTGTATTTTTAAGCAGTCAGAATGTGAGACGATACTCTTGTTTTGTTTTGTTACTTGATTGTTACTTGAAGCTACTTGAGGAGAGCTCTGTAACAATTTACCTTTTTTTTCAGATTTTAAAGGTTAAAATAATGTGCTTGATATTGTCTTTGGGAATTTAGTTAAAATAAGAAGCTGTTAATTAGTAGAAGCATATAATTATTTTTTAATAGTTTTAATAGAGTAATGTCTACATTCTGCTTTTTTTAAAAATAAATTAAAATCCAAATTGGCAATATCTACATCATTCAGTATACCGACTTGTTAAGGGTCAAAAATAAATGTTATGACAGATCCATAGTGCAAACTCTGGGCAGTAGTGAAGACTCAGATTTATCTACAGTAGAAACAGATGCGAATAAATAATGTACTATCTAAAAAAACAGACAAGAGGAACTGAGCAGGATGATTAAGAAATTGTATTATGGTCTCCAGACATTTGTTGTAATATCAGTCATTTACTTGCCATCTCAATCCTCCAAAACAGAGCAAATTTCCAACTCTACCCAGTGAGAATAATAAACCAAAGAATGCTTTAATGCACACAAATTATAAGAGACTTCAAACGAACAAACAAAACATAAATATTAACAAATGAGTATATATTTTTACAATCCCCAGTCCATGTATCTATCCAAATTGGCTTTGCTATTGACCCTTGAAACATCTCTCTGTGCATATGAGTAGCACAGATTTGCCAGTACTTTACTGCTAAAGATGCCGTGTCTTCCAACTAACCCAACTGATACAATCTCATTTTTCACGCTCCAGGTCAGGCAAGTCAGCACCTGTTCCCTGGTCTGCTGCAGATGACTCTAGGACCGAGTATAAGAACAGGAAATAGTATCAGGTTCTGTATTTTGAGTGCTTGACTTGTTGCTGGGCACCAGAAGCACAAAGAAAGAATATTTATGTGGGGGGAAAAAAAAACAGATGCACCTCACATTGGTTAATCTACCTGAAAAAAGCTATGAGCTTGGAGGACACTACACTGGGTTGTCAGAAGGAAATATGAAGAAATGGTTGGGTGGTTGAAAAACATAATAGTGAGTCTTACAAGAAGATTAATCCCCTAGAAACATCTGACAGCAGTTTTATATGCTGATTTTTGGTGTGGTTATTTTGACAAAACTTAATTTATCAATTCACTCAGTGATTCTATCAAAGTTCAGTTCACGGGCATCTCAGACCTTAAATCTTTACCTTTACAGTGAGAAGCAGAAACGTGAGTGTTAAAGTAATTTTCACTATAACACAGAGGAATAGCCCCTGTGCTGGGTGTCATGGCTTTGTGCAGACTTTTGCACCTAGAAAGGGGTGCATAGGGGTTATACTGGAATCAGAAATGAGGCCCGTGTTTCCTACTCTTTTCCTCATATTGAAATGGAATCCAGCTGTAGTATTTCAGACTATTCTCTTGAGCTTTTATTTTGATATGAATAATTATCTACAGAATCATTGAAATGTTATAGACCATTTTCATTTGACAAAACATTCTCTGGTACTTCCTTGCAAAGATCGGTCTTGTTTAAGAAACAGTATTATGTGTAATAAGACATTCAAGGAATATTTACATTTCCAGTATCTGCCATCTATTTTTTCAGGTTGTAAGGTACAATTCACTGAAAACACCCTGTTATAGCTAAATTTCTATTGTGAAAGGTTTCTCAGGTCCAGGATGGAGCTTCACATCTCAGGAAGAACAAAAGTGTCAACCCATCTTCAGGAGACCAAGAATCTGGTCAATGTGGTTCACTCAGCATGCCAAAGATTAGGACTCCAGTTTCCTTTTTAAAGAGTCTACCACATCCTGGGGGATACCCCTGTCCCTAGATTATTGTGTAGTTTCTCTTGCTCACATTCAGAACAAAATAAAAGGATTAAAACCCAAACAAACAACAAAGTAAAGCTGCAAATGGCATTAAATTAGTTTGATCATGAAACAAAAGCCAGCTGGCTGAGGTTTCTAAGACCATGTCTGTGGCAGTGTATCAAAATGGTACAGAAGTGCCTGCACCCATACCATCAGTCACCACAAAACTAGGTGGCCACCTCCACAGTTTTCACTGGAAATGGACCCTAACCCATACCAGTTCTTGAGCTGTGGATGGGAGAGAGCTGTGTGGCCCCTGCTAGGGTTTGTTTTAGCACTTTTAAAATTCAGATGACTTTGTTCCCTTGCTTGGGGATGTTCCTTATTACTGCTAAATTCCCGAGGAGAAGTATAGCTTAAAAATTTCTCTGTACAAGAGAACTGCTAATCTCCCAAATTTATCAAGCACTCAGAAAAAATGGTGTGATTTGTTTTAAAAAGGTTCTGTGCAGCTTTTCAAACTGTGGTTCAGTTTATTTCTCTCAGTTTTGAGGTAAGACATGAAATGCAACTGAACTAGGGAAGCTGCCTGAATTTTTAAAATCATTTTCTAATGTTTATTGAGATAGTAATGTATTTTGCTTCACAGGCCTTTTTGTGTATAGCTTCCATTAAAATCTGAGAATAAGTCTAACACAAATGCTTATAGAAAATATGAACAATATAGAGGAAAAGCATTTTAATTCATACTTGTAGTAGTGTTTACATATAAACTAACAAAGAAACAAAAAAAATGCCGTCTTTTTTTATCACTTATAATTAAGTAACAGCATTCAGATAATAAGCAGTCATCTTTTTGAATAATCCATCCCATTTCTAACAGAGCAGTTACGGTCTACTGTGTTCAGAAGAGCTAGTAAGGAATTGTTTACTATGAAATCATCATGTGTTGCTGGGAGAAAGCAGAATATTTGTGTTTGCTTCTTTTGTCCCTGAGAAAAGCCTTGTGGAGGGAGTTCAGAGCTGCTACTTAAGATATTTCCATCTTGAACCACATGTTATAACCTCTTTCTTAAAGGAAGATCATTGATTTTTCCTTTCTATATAGCAAAAGATCCTGGCTGCATAATTTTCCCTGGGTTGCTACCTACTGACATTCATGATGAACCATGGAGCATGTCTCAGTTCAAAGCCCTCCATTGTCTCAGACTGGCTTTTGACCAGACTTAAAGACACAATATAGAAGTGCAGTGGAAAAAAAAACCTTCACAATCTGCTTGTCGCTATTCCACGAGAGAAAAGAGAGAATAAATTATTCATAGTGAATTACTCCGCCTGCCCTGGTAGGTGGCCTTTCATAGTGTAACAACTTTAAATGAACTGCTCCCCTTCCCTCCTCCCCAAAGTGCCACCAGTTCTTAATGCATACTGACTTTCAATTAACATGATAGGCAAATGACCTAAATGCTAGATATGGCCCACTGAAGACAGAACACTTTTTTATACTTGTGAATATTTTATAAGTATTTTTTCTTTTCCACAATCAAAAGGAAAAGATCTTCCAAAGTATTTTTTGTGTGTTAAAAGAAAAAAAAAAAAATCAGAGCGAGAACATGCTCATTGTTAAGCAGTTTAGTACCGAGGGTATTCTTTTAGAATATTGCACTACCTACCTGTGAGCAGGTAGAGTCCAAAGATCACTAGGCTATCAGCTATTCCACAGTGAAGTTATCCCTTTCTCTTTCTTTGCAATAAAAATTATAGCCTAAAAACCCTGGAATGATGAAAATCTTGGAAAAAAACCTCAGCTTTTTTCCATAAACACTTTTGATTTCAATCAGCTGGCATTTTCAGATGGCAAGCTATTTTGTGGGAAAATGTCAGAAGAGCTTTTGATCCCAGGATTGGAAGTCAGTTCCATACCTAAAATACGCATTTTGCATACTGAATTTTGTTGGCTTGCAATCTGTCCTCTTCCTTCCTCTTTCTTCCCCCTCCTTGCCCTTCTGTCTCATATGTCTACTGTTTTCTTTATTGCCATGCTTTAAATGTGAGTGATCATGTTCTTGCATACCAGGACTTAATAATTTGCCATTATATCATGCAAACACTCCTTGCACATAACTCACAGCATACTTAACTCCCCTCTCTCTCCATTCCTTAGAGACAAAACCAAGGGAATCTTTCCAGTGACCTTAACAGTTTGTGAAAACAGATCTGGATTTTACAGGTCTGAACAGGTTAGTGCAGGGCTATTACTCTAGCTGAATGTAAATACTATCAATCAGCTTTGCAGTTTTCAACCATTGCGAGTGATTCATCAGGCATTAATTTTTTTCTTTGCAGACACATTTTTTATTCTCTCAAACTCTTCTGGGTAAACTCACCTTGGCCTGTGAGGTGAAAACTTTTGCTATTGAGAAATGTTCACATTTTCTTTTGTAGACTTTTTTTTTCCTTCCATTTTTGCAAACGTCTTTTTTCCTAAATGGGCATTTTCTAAGGTTTGGTAGAATCATACAAAAGCAAATAGCTGACAATTAGCTATACGGAAGGTTCTGGATGTCATACTGAATGGACACCTGGGAGAAGAGGTCCTGCCTTCTTCCACAGGCTTCCCACATAGTCCTAAGCAAGTCATTTAACTGCTCTGTTCATCAGGGAAATGGGAGATGTGATTCTACTTCCATTCCTAGCTTGTCTAGACTATGAGGACTCTAGGGTGGTCGCTACATTTACATACATTCCCTAATATGCATGTGTTCTCCATAGCTTGGTCTGCACCCTGATATTAATTACAATGGCAAAGATCATGTGGAAAAGAGGGAATTTGAAAAAAATTTCTCCTGATGCTTGATCTCCATAATATGTCACCAGACTCTGGTGTGTAGTTTACAATTTCAAGCAAACTCTGTTTTAACGGTTCTGTATTCTCAAATGATATTATCAGTTTGTGATTGAAATCACTAACACAGTGCTGCAGCTCATGACAATTCTCATTCTGCATTGTTGCTTCGGTGAAGTAACATAGATTTGCTTTACTTAAGATCTTCCAAATTGGCAATCTACTGGGAACTGATAGAAAAATGCAAGTGCCTCTCCCTGAGGCAGGCAACCGGCAGACAGTGATGTTTGGCACATTAGCACAGCAGCGCGCAAAATGGATTTCAGGTTTCTCCCCATTGATTTCCCATCTGAAGGCATGAATCCATCCCCGGCTACAGCTGCAATGCCATCACAGGAGTGTGCAGTCATAGGCTCTCGAGCAGAACTTACTGTCTTCCCTCAACATGGATCCCGTTCTCTCAGAGCTGACATCCCTGAATAAGATGCCACCTGCCTTCTCAGTCCTGTTTGACGGACTGCATGGCTTTAATAACAAATACCTACAAGTTTCATCAAATGAAACTGTGGATAATTTATTGAGGATAGTCTTCCCCTTGAAAACTGCCAGCATTCAGTGTGTTACAGCATCAGTCTGACCGTTTTGGATCCACTGGGGCTCACCCTGTGCTCCCTTACTCTCCTTCAATGTTATGGGAGCTTTGAATTGTGCTTTTTCAGAGCTTTTACAAATCCAAGGCAACGCCATTTATATACACAAAGATTTCTGCGACAGTTGTTTCCCCTCTTATTTTTGGCCTTGAGAAGATGGTTCTTCCCCTGTTGAAGTCTTTTTTCTTCCTTTTGTTTTGCAGAACATCATGTCTTATAGACAATCTATGGAGTGCTTTTAAAACACTCCATGCTGAACAAAGCGTGCTAACATGCAGTTTTAGTTTTTCATCCATTTGGAAGGCCAGAAGTGTAGATACATCAGTGTTAGCCAAATCTTGTTATTTTGAGGCTGCAGACTAAAAAGAGCAGAAAAGTCAGGAAGGCAGTCTTTTATAAAGATGGGGAGTCATGACATTTGCTCTTTTTATTGTTTATTCTTTACATTTCTGAAATTAAAGTAGGGGGTGTATTTCTCCTTTCATCTAGCACTTGGTGAGCATTCTGGTAGAGCTCCCCCGCTGGACACTCTCCAGGCAGCAGGCATCAATGTTTTAAGGCTGGGGTAGCCTGAGACAAGGCTTAGCGACATTTCTGGCTTTGACTGTCTCCATGGGTGCCCCTTGTAAGGCTCCAGCATCACTTAGCATCTCTTTGGGGAACTGGCATTTCTCAGTCCAACCAAAAGGCTCTCCAAGAACTGGCTTTCTCTGAAGGACACTTAAAAAAAAAAAAAAAGAGTAGGAAAATCAGTTTGTGCATCTTAAGGTTTCTTGTGGTTTCTATCTTTTGGAGTACAAGAACTTGTCATATGTAGGCAATGAAACATAAGCATGCCAGGCTCAGCAGATCCACGTTAGAGGATGTATCTCACTGCCTCTACTTACCCTGGTTGGCACTGACTCTCCCTGACTCAGCAATGCCTGCAGTGGTTACCCGTCCTCCTCTGCTATGCTCCTCTGCAGGCAGCAGCACTTGGGGTGCAGCCTGCGCTCTGAGTGTCTTCACATCCCAGCCCAGCACCACTACCTCTGCCTCACCACCAGATGCCTCTGGACCAACCTTCCGTGACCCTGCAGCCACCAGCTGGGCTGAAATCCTCCCTGAACTCCCTGGGAAATCAGGTTGTCTCCCGAGGGAAGGAGGCAGCTGAAAAGTTACGGAGACACCTCCTTCCCTTTGTACCTCCCACCTATCTCAGAACTTCATGGAGTATCCCCAGCCCCACAACAGCTCTCTGATCCCTCTCTGTCAATAGCTTCTCATGAAACCTTTCTGATCCTTCTCAGGGATCATACCTGGGGCCCAGTTATGTTAGTGCTGCAGAATTTTTTTGGTACTGCAGGTAAAAATTATTTTGCTCTCACCCTTGAGATAAAAACTTTTGGTTTTGCCTCTGAAAAGCTCTGAGTGAGCTCTGGGCCATCATATAACCTGTACTGACATCTCTATGTTTCCTAGGGTCTTAATCATGCCCTTGCCTAGAGCTCTACTCTGGTGAATACTCTGGCTGACAGAGCTCTACGTTGCATGCAATTTTATTCCTTAAGAAAGTGTGACAGACAAAGCAATTTGCAAACCTTCTAAAAGCAAATATTCCTTATGTATTATGAGAAAAATATAGATATAAATTGACTGCAGAACACCTCTACACAAACTATATACTCTTTATGAAGATTTTTTTATCCCACTTGAGTGATTTTGGGCTTGTGAACAAAATCTTGATGAAACTATTGTCCTCTTCTGTCTCTTCTTCCCCATACATGTTTTCTTTTCGAGAACATAGATCAACTTTTCAACAGTAGATCTATAGCCGTTATTCCATAATTATTCATATTGCTTGAATAACTCTCATGATTAATGAAGATTTCTGAGGAAAGGTCTAATGACCATTAATTTCAGGGACTATGGTACCCATCCATCCTGGAGGACTGGCATGAAGGATACCCATTACCACAGTATTGGATAGCCTTTCATTTTATAAATGTATTACGGTTGAAGGAATGGATTCTCAAAACGAACTAGAACAGAAATGAGATTTCAAAGAGGTCCATTTAAAAGTTATTATGGGAGTGTATTTGCATGGAAGTGTTTTAATAGTCTGATTAGGTTTACCTTTGTTTTCTTTACAATTACTTCCTCTTCAGCCCTGAAGCGTTCTCCTTTTCATTTTGCCATTCTGGTCTTAGCAATTGCTATTATTCGTTAACAAATATTTTTAGCCACTATGTAACCTCTTTGCAGACCTTATTTTGTACCTCTGTGAGGGACAAGAGTTATAGAAATTGAGTGTGAGGGAAGGCAGAGAACATGTGGGAGCTGGCCTGTGCTTGCAAGGACAACTAGGTCTAACAGCATCACCAGGTCATTGAAAAAAGCAATATAGGTTCAGGGAACTGGAATGCATCCTCATCACATGCCAGAAGTTTGCTGGGCTGCTCTCTTTTCATAAACAAACTCTCCTGATGATGGAACTTCAAATTCGCCGTTAAAGTTTATCATGACTTATTTTAGCCTGTATTGATTACTACCACCTTAGGAATAGGATCAATAAGGACTCTATAAAGTGTAAACATCACTGTGTGAACTACCTTGCAAGTCTTAAGGCATGTTAATTCCCAAATGAAGCAATCTTTAGCAGGCTGCTCAATGGAGCCGTGATTTCAGCAGTAAGTGATCTATATTAAGCTCCAGCCAGAGACAGGTTTTGTTTTGAGTGGAAGTGTGGCCAATCAACATGATCACCTCAAATGTGTTTAAAATGAGTACATTTGTACACAGTGAAAATGCTTTGCATCAGTTCCAGTGCATTTAACACTTCTGGATTTTATACTTCACAATTATTGAGTCAAGATTCACTCTAAGGTAAGATTTACTCTAAGCTTAGTAAATAGGAGATATCAATGAGAAGACTATGAGATTAACACCCACTGTGCACTCCTGTAGGACAAACCTGGATAATGGGATAACCTCCAGTACAACATCCAGACACAGGTCAATATGAAGAAGTTAGACAAGGTAATGCACCATCTGCATTAGACTCTATTAAAAGTATTGTTTTCTTTCTTTTCTTATCTTTGTTTGCCTTCCATGGGCTGTGGAGTCAATTCAGCAAAATTAATCATCATGTCCTAAGATAGAATCACAGAGCTCTATGTTGAGAGTATGAAAATTATGCCTTGTTGGAATGGATGAAGGAGAATTGCAAAGACTGCAGCATGCTTCTAAGCAGCAGTGAATATTTGACAAGGTTTATTTGGCTAATCCTCCTTTTCCTTAATACACTTTGGGAATAGAAGGACCAAGGGCAAACTTTATGCCAACTTTGTCCTTTGAGCCTAAGATAAAAATAGCCCACAAAGGGTTCCTGGGATTGGCTTTTTGCCTCCAAGAGATCCCAAAAGGAAATTCATCAACCCCAAATAAACAGTGTATCACACACCAGTTACAAGTGCATCTGGTTTGTTTAGTTCCTATTTAAATATTTCTTCAGTGTATTCAGAATTCTTCTATAATTTATTTTAAAATGCACGCACCTGCATTGGAGTTGCGAAGTGATGCACAAAGACAATCCTCTGCTCTAGGGATGATTTTTAAGGGAAACATAGTGATTTTCTTTTCCACTTTACAATGTGGAAGACCAGTCCAGAGTGAGGAATGCTACCTTCTGCTTTGGGAATAACGCTTCAGTTTGTTCTTGGGTGATTCTTATATAAGCTCTATTATTTTATAACAAGATTTTTGCAAGTAGTCACTATATGAATTTCTGAAATACATGTACTAATATGGATTTGAATTGGAAAAAATAGGTTCTGATCTCTACAACTTGGGAAGAAATGCTCAGAAAATAGGAAGAATGATGTGGCAAACACAATTATCAGAGCAAACATGACTGAGATTAGAGTCATTCTTGCATCAGTGCCTACATCAAACTGTTTTCTATCTGTTAAATGGTGATTTGTGATGGTACGGGAACTGCTTCTTAGACAATGGAATTGTTTTTCATAGAGTAAACTAAAACCGTCCACTCAAACAGTTATTCTTCAATATGAAGTAAATTGGAATTAAAAGCATTTAATTCTTTCACTCTCACTTTAGGGGAAATTTTTGCTTTTATGCCTGGGTTCACAGTCAGTTGGCTAGCCAAGGATGCAATAGATTCCAGATTGCTCCAGTCTTAGTAAGCAGAAGCAACGGTTGCGCATTTCTCAGGTTTCAGTTGAAGCCTTTCTACCTGCACAGTGCCCCTCTGTGGGGTATTTAAGGGTTTACACCATAAATGGGAGAAAGCCTGGAAGGCAAGATCTCGGTCAGCTCTCAGTTGCATGGTTAGCACTCACTTCTGCTTGCCCAACCAACCAGACTTTTCATGTGCAATGGGCTGGGAAGAAAACGGGATTCATTAGCGTAGCAGTTAAAGCAACATCACAGTAAGGTGTCCTCCAGAGCTTCCCAGGCAGATCTCCAACCTCTGCACTACAGGCTATTGCTTTCACTTCGGCTCAATGGAGAGTGAACCCCATTCCCCAGGTATGAAGCCAAACAACAGAAATAGACACAGGATGGGAGAGGAAACTAAAGTATTTCTGCATCCAATGAGTGCACTCAGCTACTAGAGAAGCCAGCATGCGGCCACAGCCATATTTCCTTTGATAATCTGCTCTGAAAATACCTATGGATTAGGGCATGAGGGACAATTAGGTGGGAAAATGCCTTGTGGATCTAGAGGAATTTAGTAGGTTCATCACTACTTTGAGAGCAGTCTAGGCACCCTCCTTCAGCACCTCTGGGACTTGACTCACTAAACAAATCCTGTAGGCAGATGTTACATCTTCAGAGGAGCAAATGAGAAGGAGCTGGAGTACATAAAACCTTGTAACTCAGTGCCTAGAAGAAAAGTTAGGAGATGTTTAGCATCATAATATGATCATCACAGCCCACAGTGTTTCAGTATTTGTTGGTGCTTTTCATGTCCATCCCAGTTATAAATCCCAATAAATCTGTGCTCCCTAGGATCCAGAGAAGTAGCATGTTTGGCTGGGAGTCATGTAGGATAGACTGCTGACAAGGCAGGCAGCTCCTCTGCCAGATGAGAATAAGCTTGTAACCAGTATCTTGTCCTTAGCTGGTGTTTGAGGCTTTAGCATGCTCCTCATTCTACTGTAGGTCCCAAGTCCAGCACCCTCTTTCAAAGGTAGTACCCCATAACTTTCCTTTAAGGACCGTCATCACGGTGCTGCTCTTTTCCCCCTTACCTAAATTTTCCTGTCTCTCCTCAGCCTGAGCGGATCCAGATCACATCCTCCACCTTTCTGGAGAGCTGTCTGTGCATCAGACTGAAAGCTATGCCTGCCCAGCTGTAAATGCAATAAGGCAAAAAGAAGGGAAGAGAAAATTTGCAATCTTAGACAAAACAGACTGAATAAGATGGAAAGGAATGAGATGTGTTGGAGTCGAATCTGCTGGACTCTTTCAAGGTGGAGAACAAAAGCCACGTTTTTTGCATCACTATGGAGATGAACAACGTACCGTTTCTTCTAATCCATTATGCTTACAGCAGTTGAAAATCACTAACTGCTTATTCCCTTCTGTGAATAACTTCATGGAATAGCTTCACAGAATATCACATTGTGTTATGAAATCACCTTTTTTTGTTTTAATCAGACAAAAATATGGTTTTGTTCTGGTACAGTAACTGGAATTCTAACATGAAAGGCTTTAACATATATCTATGTAACAGCTGTAGGGTGCTAATGATGCTGTTGATATTTAATGTGTTTTCTCTTAATTCAGGTTTGTTTGAATTAACGTTTAGTATTTGAAGCAAAATATGAGAAAAATTAGGAGGATAGGTGTGAACAGCATCTTTTTACTATATAACATTTTTCACTTTCAATTGGTTACTACTTAAAAGAGGCATCTGAAAAAAATTCACGTGTTTGCAGAACACTGCATGTGGCCCAATTATGAAGAAGCTAGAGGTCATGACTTATTTATTCCTTAAAGTATGTCCTGTAGAGGAGTGGCTGGGTGAATGTCTCTGTGACAGATGGAGTGCAGATAATTTGCTAGTGAGTAAAACCCAGAGGAGTGACTGTTTTTGCGTTGGTCAGAGGAACAACCAAAGGTGACTCAGACAAAACTGGCTGAGAAAAAAGATGTGTACTGGCTTTCCTTTCTCTTTTTCCCTTCTTTTTTGTCAGTTCCTTCTCTCACTTTTCTCCACATTGCCTTAATATTTGCTTCACCCTTGGTCTGGCCTGAGATGTCTCACACAGCATAAAACTTGTTCTGAAATACAGACAGTTGCAGCAGATGTTGGGCAGGTCTGCATGATGTTTGAGGGGTTTGGGTACAAAGCAGGTGGAAATCCTTGTTGAGGCGTAACTGAATCACTAAAATGCCTGGGAAGATCTCTCCCATAGACAAGACAATGGCAGTAAGGGAGCTGGTGTTTAATCCAAACCACTT
>VYZM01016679.1:122891-183376 GCA_013398915.1 Dromas ardeola | reverse complement strand
AAAGAAAAGAAAAGAAAAGAAAAGAAAAGAAAAGAGAAAAGAAGAAAGAGAAAAGAGTAACTGGGGCAAAGGGTATGACCACACTAAAAAAAATGTTTACTAGTATCTCTTGCTGGCCTCTAAGGAAAACACATTCGAAGCCTTATTTGTACAGATAAAATATACAGATGTACATCTGTACAGATTTGTACAGATGAAAAGTTAGAACACACAGATCAAGGGGAATTTTAATTACTCCTACACTGCTAGAAATCTGAACTTCAGAACTGAACTGAACTGAACTGAACTGAATCCTAGGGAAAGAAACAAGTTTGGAAAAAGAGAGACTGTTTACACATGTGTGCTTAAGAACACTGCAAGTCAGAGAGAAGATGGGTCTGCTCAACAGGGAATAGCATAAAAATATTTTATGAAGTACACTTCAAGGGAAAGGAGCTCAGATGAAATAACTAGCATCCATGATTTTTTCAGAAATTTGCTAGTGACAAGTGATAATTAAGAGATTTATAGTCGAAGCATGTGTGTGCTTAGAGTCCAGGATTGCATCAATTTTTCTTTTCTTCCTTTTTTGATTTAATTTTGGAGGAGGTTCCAGAAGTCTGTTTTCAATTCCGTTTATCCTCTGCCTAGGGAAGACTGAGTTTTGGTGCTTTAAACTCTGTTTGGTGAATGATGTTCTGAGCCATTTTAAGATGATATCCATCTGATATCAGATCCTGGTTTTGTCATACTATTTACAGCTAGGCAGTGATCCATTGAGACATCTATTTCCCAGACACCTGATAAGAGTTCCGCAGTATTGAATGTGTCCAACCCCAGGTAAAGAAACAGAAAGACAGATGATGCTAAGAAAATAAAAGATCTAAAGACAAAGGGAAGACACAGCTGACCACATAACTTTTCATTTGACCTGAAAAAGGAAAATTAAAAGATATGAGGCAGCAGGGACCCCTTATATATGCACCAATAGATGCACTTTGTTTTTGCAAAATCCATTTATTCTCATAGATCTCTTAATCATTAAAATAAATAATCCAGATCTTCTTGCGCTTTTTAATGAGACTTCTAAAGATTTTTCTTTAGAAGAAATACAATGGCAAAATTATGAAGAAAGACGGTGTCTGTAACTTTTCAGGAAATACAGGTTTGCAAGTATTTATTGTCTGTATTGTTAAAGGTAAACTTTAATCATAACTTAAATAAGATTTAATATTTTTAAAAAAATTAAAAGTAATTGCAAATGCATGACTGTTTCTATTAGATTATTTCAAAGATTTCAGACAAGAACTTTTGCTGGACACAGCACAGTGTAACCCACTTGTCCTCCCAGCCTGCCCATTGTCTGCAGCAGTTCAAGCAAGTGAAAAAGTCACATGGGGGATACCACCAGATCCAAGTCTCTGCTCAGCTATACAAGTGCAAGGAGCTGCAGAGTTCTGACGCTGAACTTCACTGCACAGGGGTTGGTACTGGGTCTTTCGCAATCCCATTTGCAGGTTCTAAATTTCAAATGCAACATGCCACAAAATGTTGACTTCCGTAAATTCGCTTTTACCTTAAGAAGTTTTATCAGAAACAGGTAAAAGGTCTTTTGTATTCAGAGCCACACTAATTCCACAGCTTTAGCATTTGGAATCTGTTCAAAAAAGGCTCTTGAGAAAATGTGTATCCATAATTCCCAGCCTCCATCATCAAAGGACTTCGAAGGAAAAAAAAAAACCTCATAGCAACAGAGGTCCAGGACACTATATCAGTATAACCAGCCTCCTGTTAACAAAGGCTCAAGTGGCAAAATCAGGTCTTTAAAATTCTGGAGAATAAAACACCTCAAACAGTGGTAAACAAGAATTAGCAATAATTGTCTTCACAGATTGAACAAGATCACATCCTGGGCAGATAGGAAGTGTACCAGAGAGAAGTACACTAATTTTAGGATGTTCCAATACCCGATAGATGCATGAGCCATTTCCCAGTGCTCTCTGTATCCCCCCCTTTGAAATTTCCCTTAATCAACTTCAAACTTAGGACAAACCCATTTACCATTAAAATCAATGGAAGTTTTATCAGAAGAGCTAATCTCACCTTCAGGCTTTCATTTGATTTCTTTCTTTCTTTTTATCTCCCTTATGTTTTTTCTCAAAGCACACAGTGCCAGCAGAACGTCGGTCCATCCATTCAAAAGTGTCCTTTATGTAATCTGGTGGTATAGTTTTTAGAATTTAGAAATTATGAACATAAAACTGAAGCTACTGTAAAAGTAATCCAAAAAGACAGAGTATCTATTGTGCAAAAATGTTTTCAACAGTAATTGCATTTTTATTTCTATTGCGACTTTAATCTGAGGATCTCAGGATACTTCTACTTCTGATAAAAAAAGGGGATTGCTCTCTGAAACACAGAAAATGTATTTTCTTAATCAGATTCTACCAGGTATCGATAATTCTTGAATTTGAGCACAGGAAAGTAAACAAGTATAGAAAATATTCTATTTACTTGCAACAACAGCCATTGTTTGGAAAGATACCAAAAAAGATATAAGTGAAACAGCACAGAGCTAAAGGCCTGTGAGTCCCAGAGAATGTGTTGAGCTTGGGCATGATCAATTGAGAAACTGATATGCCAAAACTCTTGGTATGGAAGTTAGATTTAGGTGAGGAGTAATATAAGGCATGGCTCTGATTTTCTACTCACTGACCAACTTGAATAAACACCTGAATCCTGAGAACACCGATCACAAGGGTGTATTTTCACATCTTTATTTATCATACTCAGTATTCTTTCCCCTTTGTGTTTCTCTGTTTCATCAAAGGATTGTATAAGTGGATATCACTCACAGAACAGAATTTAAGAATAGAAATAGCTCTTTCTTCCTGTTGTAAAGATTTTTTGACAAGTTAAGGGCTTTAGCAGAAATCATGTCTGGAAAAAAAAGCTGTTTGTAGCTTTTGATGAATTTTTGTCTGCATAACTACACAATTAATATCTCAAAATACTGTTTTTTTTCTTATTTCTAACCTCCTTTTGTGAATTTTCTACATTCTTCCATGGTAGTAGAAAGGTCCCAGACCTCTGTATTCAAAACTCTCACTGGCTGACCTCATGAATAGACAAGGTTGCGCTGCCCTCTTTGATTCTTTGGTGCTATGTATTCCAAAAACAGTAACATCAAAGAAAAAACTCTCCAGACTGGTTTTTGGTGGCTATATGGTGGATTCAGGACTCATTAATTTTCTTTGTAATACTGGGCAAGGTTCTCTTCTTCCTGAAGAACTTTGAAGGAGATTAAAAATACTAACATAAAATTGTGAAGTATTGCAGTCACTCACACAGTGACCTGGATCACTTATAAGGTATACCACAGATTTGCTGGGGTTTTTTTTATGGTTTTGGGTTTTTTTTTGTAGTGACACCAATTCAGAATTGGCAATTTTTCAAGGGGCCTTGGGAAATTCCCCTTTCCTACCTGTAAACTAGGCTAATGTTGATCATGTTTCTCAGGAAAAGTTTTTTTCCCAAAGACTTAAAAACATTTTTCCAGGCATGGCTATACAACATGGTTATATGTTAAACATTTCTTGTTTAACATGGGGGATAAAAACCTCTTAGTGGGATGCTGCCTCTACAACAAAGTACAAGAGGAAGAAGTGCATTTATTTGGCTTGATTGTCGACTACCCATTTATTGATACCTTGAGCCCTGGAGGACCTTTGTACCACCCTAAGTGAGGCCTCCAAGCTGTGTATGCAGAACAAAAAGGACTCGGAAATGTGGTCTACAAAGAATAATGGGCTGGGGTGGAAGTTGCCTAAGCCTTTCAATAGGAAACACCAAGAACAAAGGAAGGTCTTAAATCCTTGCATATGGCGATATTCTAGGAACCTGACACAGCACTACTGAAAATACAGAAATTGAAATCTTTGCTAAGGGTGAGCATGCAATATTTTCAAGACAGATCCTCAAATAATTGTAGTGCAGTATTTTTGTGGATATAGTCCACAGACAGAAAATAGAGGCAACTTTGGAAGTTCTTGACTCAGCAGGGCTTATGGCTCAAAGAATCATTGTCACTGCTGGGTAGCAATCAGATCTGCCTCTGAGCCTGTACCCTGTTCCCACATCATCACAAGAGGGTACAGAGTCTTATTTTAATCAGATCTGGAGAAATATGAAAATTTGGTGCATCTTGAAAAACTAGGCAGAGGTTTGCATCTAAATATACCAAATATGTAGAGAGATAGCACATTTATTTGAAACAGAAGTTCTACAAATGCAAATGGTATGAATTTGCATAGCTAGTAACTCAGTTTTATAGAGCTCTAAGCTGGGGAAAAATGTAACAGAAAAGTTAATGGAAGCATTTAATAAAGGATAATGAGCAGGCATCATAAATCTAAGCAGGAATGGACATTAGAGAAATGTATGCAGCAGCTCACTCAGTACAGGAAGGATTCCTGAACTGCAGGACATTTAGCATAACGTTGTTATGCATAAAATGGCCCATACACAGCCTAACAAATCACCAGCGAGTTTAACTTTCATTGCAAGACAGTTTTGAAATCTTTGGTAGGATTTGCAAGGATTCTGGGAGCCAAAAGTAGATGTTTTAGATGCACGGGTATCAGGATGGTGGGTGTCTGATTGCGCTTTGTAAAGTGAAACACCAGCAGTGGCAAAAGGTCAGCTGTGATCTCCTGCTGTCCATGAAATGCTCTCTTGTATTTCTTTCACACATGGAGGAGGTCTTTGTTACTCTTGTTGCCTCCTCTGTGCAGAGATTTTTCTGCCTTTTGTATGGGGGAGGAGAGCGAGGAGGCAGAGGGAGATCTAACCTCAGTAGTGGAGAAAGCAAGCCCATGTTGTTTCCTAGAAGAAGCTTCACTGACAGCTTTGAAAATTGGTGATGGGAGCATAACTCTCCTGTGACAACCTTTTATGATTTCAGGATACCTGTGATGTGAGGAAGGAGAACTTGGTCGTCAAAAAATTACATCCAGACAATGTGCTGCTAGTCCTTTTGCTCATGGACTTCTATAACAAAGTTTTTAAGACAAGAACTTGATTTCAAGCCTAGGCAGTTTCTTGTGTTTTCCCTTGGGTCAGAAGCGGTTGCCAGGAAGAGGGTTTACACATGGGACCACTTCAGCTGGAAGGGTCTTTGCTTGAAGCTGAGTTCCTGCCTGTTGCTTCATAGAGTTTTGGGGGAGACCTTTATAGGGTCTTTGTAATAAGATGTCCCTGCAATAAGCTATTTTATTACTTGAGGGCCTCATTCAATTTTTTTATTCATCCTTGAAATGAATAGCGCTCCCATTGACATATGCTGGGTTCCTACCTGGCTAGAAATTGAACATAGACTTCTGAGTGTTATTCACAAATAATAATTGTATATATCAAGAAGGGAGGAAATGTTTGTTAAAAAAACCAGGACTGTTTAGTTTCATCTCTCCTTGTGCCTTTATATATACGCACGCATTCATGGACACACACACAAAAAGACACACTGAGGAGGAGAAACCTCTTAAGTCACTTTCTGTAGTCATTTACTAAGTGCAGGAAATTCTTCTGATGGTTTTAAATACGTTTCTGAGGTCTAACAATTACTTAGGAGGGTATCTATAGAAGGTACCTATGTGGTGCATTATATAGCTGTTAAACAAAAGAAATACATTTAGGTGAACAGTTGTATAGGACTGCTATAAGAAAACAGTATGTGCTAATGGAAAATCCCTCCTTTCAGATTTTACAGAGGAATTATTTGTCACTATATGTTATAGCTCTGTCAATTTTGGAAAGTCCATGTATGTAAATTGCTATTCCTACATGAATTCTCATTGACTTCAGAAAAAATCATAGCAAACAGGTCTGGAGTGAATTCAAGTGGTCAGCGAGTCTGTCCCTTGCCCCAAAACAGAAGCAACCATACCTTAAATAGACATATTTTGTCTAATCTGCTCTTGAAAATTGCCAGTGGTAGAGGTTCTGTAACCTGTATGGACAATCTCCTTAATAACTCCTGTGAGTAGAAAGTTTTTCCCAACATTAATAATAATTTTTCCTTGTTATCATGCAAACCCATCACGTTTTCTTTCCTTACTGCATATGAAAAGAAGTTATGATTTTTCCTTTTTGCAGTTCTTTTTATATCTTCTCTCACTTTTATGATCCAAGACCACCCAAACAGAATCATGTAAATCTTTCAACTCAGACCACCATTTCATTTGGTAAATAGTGAGTATGGCCTTCTTTGTTGTCCTCCTCTGGATTTCCTGCAAATGGTCCATCAGGGAGGCCTTGGGCTTCGGATGGTGGCCTCCCATTTTCTGCTCGTGGCATAACAGAATGGGCACTGAGCTCAGAGTAGATCAGCTCATCAAGGCCAGGTCTTCTCCACAAATGTCCTGATTTTTATAGAAGTGAGAGTTTCGAGCTATTCATCATCTTTCATAATAATGTCCTGTGCAAGTCAGATCATCCTGTGAACCCTCTGGGATGGGGGAAGGGGGAGAGGGTGGAAGGGAAATCAGGTCAAATTAGGGTGAGGCCTTTGTTTAAGCAGACATGCAAAGAACGTTTTGAAGGCACAGTAAATGCAGGTACTACTGAATAGATTGCTGACAAAGCGATCCCCTACCTTGTTTCTTCACAATACTGTAATATTTTACAGCTAGAATAAAGTATTTGTTATAAGATGCATCAAATGATTTATGTTAAACTATAATGAAAGGTACAAAATAAATTCTTCTATGAAGTTTAATTAACCACACTCAATATTTTTTGTTTAATCATGTTATCATTAGAGATTTCTTCTCATTTTTCTAGTTGTTGATGATTGCTGTGAATATTTGATGTACTTTACTCATCTGGATTAGAGGTAAAGATGTGAATAAGCAATTCATTGTTAAATAATATTTTTCAAATTGAAAAGTATTTATCTAATATCCAAGAAACATCCTGTAATTTCAATATCAATGTAAACTTTAGCATTGTTAAGGGACTTTGTTTGCTAGTAATTGCCGTATCCTTAAAGGTATTATAGGGTATCTGAATACCTGTAGCCAATGTTTCAGCACAGTAAGCATGGAGACGATAATTGATATCACTGAAGGACATTTGATCCTGAACACGTGTAACTGTCCCAAGGTACGACATGAATCTGAATGAGGTTCAAACCTTATCTGTTTGCTTAAGTTACTCTTCAGGACAAGAAATCAAAGGAGATGATTGAAGTATTGATGAGCTGGAAACATGTTTGTTGATATTATATCAAACATTTATTTTGTAATGAAGGAGTTGGATTTTCTAGTGATCTACAATGGTACATGACCATCAAATCTTACATGGCAACAAGGATTTTGTCCCTGTTTTTTCACACTGGACATGTTCTAAAATCAGTAACTCTCATTCAGAATATCCCAACTAAGATAGGGCAGTCAGTTTTTCTGAACTCTTTCAACGGAAAGAGTTGATTTCTTTTCACTGCCTAAGATGAACTCATATCCTGTCATCACTCTTGGTTCAGCACTTTGGTTTCAGACAAACTACACGTCTGCCTTGTTAAGTTTTCCTCTTTGGGGAAAAAAAAAAGATTTTTAAAGAGAAAATATGCAATACACTTTAAATCTGGTCATAAAATGAAATGTCGGTGTTTTTTTCTCTTTTCTCTGGATTATAGAGAGTAATATGTTAATCTTCTTGCTAAAAGAAGCATTATGTGCAGTAGACTAATCTGTTTTTAAAAATCACGTACTTATCACCATTTGCTTTAGAAACTGTATGAACATTAAAGCTTTTATTATTACTATTAGCAGAACACAGATAATGCTCTTCAGCAAAACAATTAGCCACCAAGTTTGTCTGACAGTTTTACAGGTGATTGTAACTGTGTTGTGTGCATAAGAAGTGAATTCAGCTCTTGACAATGGGTACCTTTAAGAGTGGAGGAATCCATGCACCCACCCCATGTATTTTCTACAGTGATGCAGGAAAATTGTACATAAGTGAAATAATTTCTAATTTCACATAGGTCACCAGGCATATTTGCAACTGTATGTTGTTTAGCTATACAAACTAAACATCCTGGAATAAGCCCGCATCTTTTATGAGACATTATTTTAATATGACACCAAAAAACCAAAGCAGCTTTTCATAGTTCTTCAGTTTAATTCATAAGCCTTTGGGAAAAAAATGATGCTGAGATTCTATTCTGAATATAAACATCTTCGTTATAACCAAGATGCTGGTACATGTAGACAGACAGAAGACAGTTTGCAAATAAACATAGAAGTTGAGAGAATGATTGGAAGGAGTAAAAAGGGTTATAATGTCCAGTTGCTGGTTATCCGAGCTGACCATATTATATGCCTTTCCGTAATGTCACCTCCCATAATTTGATTATGAACTTTGACCTTAAATGTTCCCATCCACTGTTCCCACACGAAAAAGTATTTCAGCAACTCCCTTCTATGATGCATAGAAATTTTTCTCTAGCTGCCAGTCTAAATGCAATGCACTCATGTTATAGATATTCCCAGAAATGGCTCCATCAGGACAATTGGTTTTGGCTCCTGAGTGATCCTGGCTGTGTTGTGTGTGGCTGGCTGGGCTGGAAGTAGTGTCATGACATCATGAACAAAGTATCTTTCCACATTGCAAAGGCCAAAAAAGGGTTGGCAGTCCATTTGTTTGTTTGTCTGACATCTGTGCACATCTACAGAACTGTCAAAGTTCATGGAGGACAGATATGGATGCATTTCCCATTTTTATTGTGGACCAGTCCCTGCCATAACCTGCCTCTGAGACAAACTAGCTCTGAGCAAACAACCCTACTGCATACTATTGCTTTAATGGCATGATTTAGCCCTCAAGTATTTATTAAAAGAGAAATTTAAGAGTTTAAATAGTAACTGTTAAAATATATCAATATCTAAATTCAGCAACAACCTTTGTTTCTGTAAGAGTTTTGATTTGTGGATTACCTGAGTTATGCCTTCAAATTTTCATTGTTCTATCTTTTTGGCTAGTATTTGTAATTTATCTTGTGAATAGCTGTGAAATCAACATTTTTGGGTATTGAACGAAGTCTTTGTGTGTATTTTTGCGGTATATCTGCATGCCTGTTTTTTTTAATCCCAAATGTCTACTCAGTTCTTTTTGCAGTGTTTATGTATTACTCTTCACTATTAGCATTTGAAGATTTTTCAGCATTAACTTTTAAATGGAGTCATAGGTCATTTATCTTGGAATGCATGCTGAGAAGTAATCAATTGTAGCATCACTTTATTGATGGTGTTTTGAAAGTCTTCCAGAAAAACTCTTTGCCTTTTTCTGTAGTTCATTCTGATTGGATTGATTTATGCTAAAAATATTTTCTTGGTTTCCACAAAAGCTGCATTTTAGTGGTTGGCATCTTACTATTCTTCATTGGCAGTAATAATAAAAAAGGATAATGTTGCTCATGAAAATACTACAGCCATTAGCACAATTTAATTATTCAGATAAGTACAACGGAGCCATTAATAAGGCACTGTAATGACGTCAAACACCACCCACAAAACAGGAACATTCAGTTATATTCCCATGCAGATTTAACAGACCGAAGTCTTGTTTGTGATAAGAAAGAAAAATATTGAACACAACAACTGCTTAATTATGGAGCAAAAGTGATTTCAAATTAAGATAGTCAATCCAATTTGTGAAACAGGGCAACATAGTAAAATATTGCATTGTTCTTGAATTTTTTTCTATGTAACTTCTCTTAGTCCCATAGCAGAAAAATTTCCAGAGGCAAGACAGACCTTTATTAGTCTCAAGTTAAGGTTTTCTGCTTTAGAGGATGAATACCAATGAACTCCATTAAAAAAAATAAAATTAAAATAATCAATATGCCAAAGCAAATGTATGCAGGATAGCTGCAAATGGTTTATTAGAATAAGAGTGCTATTGTATTTAAAAACCTAGAGACATCTTTGGGGAGATGAACCTGTGTCAGATATGAAAAGAAGCAAAATTGTTAAATATTTTCAAATATTTAATGAACCCTCTCATCTGAAACAGGCTTGCTAAATTATTTATTGAAAATCTAATTAGTAAGTGTAGTTCTTAGAGCATGGATTTACTCTTTCTGAAGTGACCCATATATATCTCATACAACAGGATAACAGAAGAATTCCAAAGATTGCAGAAATTGCTAGGAGGTATTCAAGTACAGATTTAATCTGTCCATGTAATAACAACTGCATAATATTCCTTTCATTTACATTATGGAGCAAGCAATAAATTTTGTATGTTAAGAAACCAAAAAGATGTTATTTCTCCTGTTCCATGAAACCTCAGGGTTTTGTAATTCATGAAGGACAAAGTGCCTCCAGAAACAAATACTAGGCACCACTGACGTGATTTCCTCTTCTATTTACAAACATTTTGACATAAAATACTGTTTTTCTGACTATAATTTTTTGGCCAAAGTTTTTCACTTTCTGAAAGTGAAATTGCTATTTATTTAATTAATTATTTTAATTAAAATTATTTAATTCATGCAGACAAATTTGGCAATGGATAGCTTTTACTGGTCATGGACTCAGTCTTCTAAAAGGTACTGTGCTGCGCGCGATACCAGTAAAGGGCAGAATAAAACCATTATTAGTCATGATACCTGGAACCATCTAGTGGTTCCTAATAGAGGATTATAACTGGGCTTAAAGAAGGTTATTTTCCTCATGAAAACTGGACTTGATATGCTGCCTTTTCCATTCCCTTTTCTTACTTCCCAGGGAAAAAAGTTTCTACGTGTACGTGCATGCGTTTAAGTGTTTGTGCGTGAGAGAGAGACAAAGGGAGGAAAAAAGTATAAAAAGTAACAATTAATTGGAAGAAAGATGCTTGTCAGAAGTGAGTTCTGGGAAAGAATCTGAAAAAGCTAAAAAACTCTAAGTGATCAACTGGAGATTTTTTCTGTATTCCGGTGGATGCATCATTTAAGGCATCAATTACCAGTGCGAGAATGAGACAATAGGAACAGAATAATGAGTGACCATTACTAAAGCACCGAGTCACAGTCAAGAATCATTAACACTGGCAGGTTACTGGTTCAAGAAAATATTGAATTTCCAAGATATCTAGAGAAGCAGTCATATTATTTACAAAAGGGATTTTTTTTTCCGTAAGGAGTTCACATATTATAATGATATAATGTCTTCCCTTAGCAAACTCCGCATGTTTCATAGCGAATTTTCTTTGAAAAATGAAACCTATAATGAAAGAAAATAAAACCCTCAAATAATCTGAACTGGATTTTTCCCACAGCTATAGGAAGCCCTTTCACCAGACCAGATTAAAATGTTATAAAGAAAGATTCAGCAACTTTAAATAGTTGCATCTCTCAAAGACTATAAAAAGAAGAGTCTTGAAACATAATATCCGTTGGAACTGTGAGGGCAGATCCAGGCTGGGGACTCAGGTCTCCGCGGTCCTTCAGGGAGACTCAAGGGCCTGCGAACATTTTGAAATCGGGTGGCACCTGCAAGAGGCCATTTCAGAGGGAAGGTAGCTGGGATTAAGAACAGAGAATAGCCCTTCACAACCTGTTTAACACAGCTCTCCTGAGGTGTTAGCATCTCACAGAATCACAGAATCACAGAATCATAGGGTTGGAAGGGACCTCTGGAGATCATCTAGTCCAACCCCCCTGCCAGAGCAGGGTCACCTTAGAGCAGGTTGCACAGGAACGCGTCCAGGCGGGTTTTGAATGTCTCCAGAGATGGAGACTCCACCACCTCCCTGGGCAGCCTGTTCCACTGCTCTGCCACCCTCAAAGTAAAGAAGTTCCTCCTCATGTTGAGATGGAACTTCCTACACTCAAGTTTGTACCCATTACCTCTTGTCCTGTTGCCGGGCACCACTGAAAAGAGCCTGGCCCCATCCTCCTGACACCCACCCTTTAAGTATTTGTATGCATTAATTAGGTCACCCCTCAGCCATCTCTTTTCCAGACTAAACAGACCTAATTCCCTCAGTCTTTCCTCATAAGAGAGGAGTTCCAGTCCCCTAATCACCTTAGTAGCCCTATGCTGCACCCTCGCCAGCAGTTCCCTGTCCTTCTTGAGCTGGGTAGCTCATAATCCTCATCATTACTAAATGGGGGGGTGGGGTACCCAATTCAGGGTGATTAGAAAGGGAAAATTTTTCCCAGTACTCCAGCACCATACCCCCTTTTGCGCTTGCGTATAGATTTCGACAGTCTGTTCTCCCGCGGCTCAGGACAGAAGCAGAGGAAATGTCAGTGTTTCTGGAGCCCACCCCTGTGCGTGGCTGGATTGAGAAGGGAAGGGAGCCCAGGCCACTGCGATACAGAAATACGGAAAGCTCCTGCAGCACTTAGGGGAGATATAACTGTGTCAGCATCTGGAAACACACTTTTCAGGGGGAATGTATATACTTTTAAAAGCCGGATTGGAAAAGATTAGCAGAGTAAACATGTGCTCTCTGCATGCTAATGCCAATGGGCTGTGCTACAGACCAGCATTTGTTTTTGTTTCCCTGTTGTTAGCTGTTGCAGGTGTTTCTTATGCTTGCATTTTCATATCCTGCCTTTAATATCATTTATCTGTTTTTCTCTCATTTATTTTTTTATATTAGTCCCAGGAAATGCATTAACTGCCCTGCTGGTTTAATATTTCCTCCTTGCTTCTGGAAGATAGTTTTCAATATTTTGTACAAAGATTAAAACATTCAGTCAAAGTGCTTGCCTTTCTCGTATTTATTAAAGGACAGTATTTATCTCGCCTGTACAGTGCTGGCAGTTTTTCCTAGAAACATATCTTCCATTTGGGAAATCTGAAACTCTAGTACAATAAATGCAATAACAGCCACCATGAAACATGAGCAAGACAGACAGATACCAAGTTAGGGAAAACTATAAGAAGCCAGGTATTGTTTTTATCTTATGGAGACAGGTTGTGGTTATTAACAGCTTCTAAATCCCACTGAAAGCTCATTATGCCCATTTAGTTACAGTAGGTCTCTCTGCATTCCCTCCAGAAATGCAGTAAACCAGATAGTAAAATATCCATTCTTCCATGTGCTGGGGAAATGCAAGCAAGAAAGAGAGAGGCTGATGGTTATTAGCAATAGTATTGCCATTTAAGAATTCAAGAGGCTCTCTGAGGAGCTGAACCTGTGTCAAATGTGAAAGGAAAAGGGTTTGTGAAATAATTTCATCCCTATAATGAAATCGCTGACATGAAATCTCCCAGTTGCTGAATTATTTAGAGGAGGAAAAAGAAGTAAGTAAATTTGTCTCTCAGAATCTGCATTTGCCTTTCCTAAAATCATTGCTTCTGTATTTTCTTCTCACATATTTTTCTCTGGAGGTTTTTCACATCGACAAATTTCAGGTGGACTTTCACCCAGTATAGGCTTTTAACAGTTTCTTTTATAAAGTAAATCATACAGAAGGAAATAATGAAGATAGCGAACAGATACAATATCCAGTAGCAGCAACCAATGAATCTTTTTGGGAATGTACATTTTATGTGAAGGAGACATGCAAGGAGTTCTCATATTGACTAGCGTAGGTGTCTCAGACAGTTCTCCTCTCTCTGAATTCATGTAGGCCAAGCGGACCTTGCTAAAGGTCTTTCAAAAGAGAGGTAAAGTCCAGGTCCTGGCTAGAGCGGGCTGAAAAGTCAGAGCATAGTTCATGCTCTTAAATGTCTGTTTATTTTTCAGATGATTCTTTCACTTAGATTTTGTCCAAGTGTGGTTTGTGAGTTGAGTTTCTTAGTGGAGATTTGGTTAGAGCACAGACACAGCCTGCAAAGGCTTTTCCTCTCTGCTTCTTTGGTTTTGGGAACTCATCTTACTGCAGAAACATGTGTTTATGTTCAGCTGTTTTCCAGAATTTCCCTAGAATTTGATAAGGACAATGACAAAATCCCTATTACTGCAAAAGCCCTTTTACACTTAATGTAACACTAGGGGTAACAATCGCTTCTGCCAATATGTCTTTGTAAATAAATATTGATTGGGCATTTGCCTTTTGTTTGTGTTCAAACATCAGTGTTTATGACTTACTCATTCTTCCCTATTTTCCTTCAAACTATTATGCTAACACATTTCTTCAGTGAGCTACTGCAGACAAATCTTTTCTAATATGGTTTTCCATCTCCTGTGCAACATTAAACCTTTACACCCTCCCCCCTCAAACTCCCAACTTTTTCACTTCAAGCCCTAGTTACTCATCCCAACTGCCTGCTGGTTGTTACGCTGTCTCTGTAAAGTCTGATTGCACATCTAACTCATACGGTGTCATATCTTTTCCCTAGTGGTTATCCACAGGATTTTCGATGAAACTACAACAAATAATAACCAATAAACACAACTAGAACTATAATGAAAATACAGCTATTTAAATGGGGCTGAGTATTCACAGATGATGAAAGTTAACTCTTGGCAGAATTCTGGCAGCCAGGGAGATTTTGCTTAGTATGACTCCAAGTATTCAAAAAGAAACAATACACTGTCATGGAAGATTGTAAAACATCAATGAACAAGCAGTTGTCATTTGTGATAAGTTAGATATCATAGCTGTATTAATTATAACAGTAAAAATTATTCATAATATGCATCTCATTACATATTCCTTTAGTTTTTTTTTTCAAAGAAATAAACTTATTTTACAATGATGTTCAGTAAAGCAAACTAAATAATATACCCGTAGACTAACCAGAACATATAGGATTAAAAAATGGACTAAACATTTTTACTTTCTCAAATTACTCCTCTTTGATTAATTTGAGAGCAGGGTTGTCAGTTTTGATCTTTGCATGATTTTTTATGTCTAAGTCCTTAAGTTATTATTTTTTTCAGAAGGAAATCCCAATGCTTAGTTTAGTATGAAAAACCTTAATGTTGCTTGCTTTAAATGAGATATCACAAGATCACTGTAAATGTTTTATAACCAATACTGGAGGAATAACAAGCAATAACATCTCCTTTGTAACAGCTGTCTTGCTCTTCTTTAGTATGCCCCTTTTTTTTCTTCGTTAATGTATATTAGTGATAAAAGCTGTTCCATATGATTGATTACCATGTGGGATGATCTTGTGATCTTGCAGAAATGTTGCAGGAACTGAAATAAGTAGGCTTCATCTATCAGTGATAGTGGAGACCCATAAAACCTGTTTTATTTCTGAGACAGATAGTAAGGACATGGTTTAACAATGCTAGAGTCCTTGATCAAACTTTTTATTCCGTAGGATATTTGTAAAGCCATGCTGTCCCTTTTATTCAGAGATGAAAAATTCATGGCTTAAAATATCTGACTAGTTGCTGGTTCAATTGCTACCTTAGAGCTGGTATCCCAAAGACTTATGCGTGTACCCAAGTTTAAGTGTAAGCATGGCTATGCTGGTTTCAAAAGAAATATTATCAGCATTAGCAGTGCGTGTTTATTTAGAGTGATGAAAAGATGAGGGGGATTTTAATTCCTCCTTCAAGCATCTTTCCATACCTCTTTCTTTAGATAAAGCTAGTGCTGATGAGGCGAAAAAAACCAGTGCTTTCTTTTTTTCATTACACGTATTCTCTTTAAACCAAGGAAAGAATGGGGTACAAAGAAGCGCTCTGAAGAGGAGGCCATAGTGGAGTAAAAGATTCATCAAGAGATATGAGTAGGCTGAAAATGGTTCTTCTGCTCAGCAGAAGGCCTGATGTGGAAAGCAAGATAAGTAGAGGTTGTAAAAAAGGTTGAATTGTCTTCAATTAGCCTAGTCTGTAAATAAACTGCAGACGTTCCTGTTGGAATTAGGACCAAAAAAATATCCAGTCTTTGATTTAAAGGTTCAGTGGCAATTCTGCAATAAACTTTCAATGAGAGGTTAGCATAAAAAAAATAAATAACCTTTTCTTTAGATGGAGATTTGTAAATTCAGAAAAATAATTTAGAATGGGATTGGATATGGTGGTCCAGATTGCCTTTCCCAGTCCTGTTTGGTTATGCAGCTGCTGTTTTAAACAAATATTTACCCTCCCACCGCATATTTCTTCTTTGTTCTATGGAATTAAAGACAGTTAACTGAGTGCATGTCTTCAATTCTCATGTCTTAGATGAAGACCATTTATTAACTCTGAAAAGCCCTTAATATTTTAATGAATCCAAAAGGCTTTTGTGGAACGGGGACAATCAGGAGGCATTTCTTTTCATCCTCAGGTGCATTGAATATGATAATTTATGGAAATCAAGTTTAAACTGATACATTTTTTCTCCTGTTATTTAGCTATTGTGTTGTGAACATGAGAGAGATTATTTATGAACAGTTTCTTGACACCAGTGTGCAGGTTCACATCACCACTTGGCTTTCTTACAATATCTTAGGTGGTGGAGCTTGTTCAAGTAGGCCAGTCAACGCTTTGTGATTTATTATCTCTTTTACATCGAAGTGACATGCCACAGTAATACAGCATAGCAGCTGCCTCACACCCTGGTTTAATCATTATTTGATGTTGTATGAAGTCATAGTAACAAAAAGTCCAAATTCAGTATCTGTTGGCTTTCTCACAGCACACTAAGTATGTGATGATTTTTAGCTCCTAGCTGAAATCCAGCAGGACACAAGTTCTTCTGCGTTACCTTTTCCCCCCATGAACTAGATGCTTTTCAGATTCTCTGGTCTAAGAACTTTGTGGTTCAGGTCATCGACATTTCCATCTGCAAATCTGATCTGATGTGACTACTTAAAATGTAGATCTGTCTTTGTGACTGAACTAGTGGCCTAATATTAATTTTTAATGAGTGAAAAGAAATATGCACTTGTAAAATGAGATTCATCTCAGGCTAAAGCAGCTAAGATTAAACATGCCCTAAAACTACCTATGTACCTATTTCATACTGGTAATTACAAAAAGAACCTCTGACAACAAGGTCAGAGGTAGAAATCTACTGTTTAGATATCTTAAGTGAGGTTAGTCTGAACCACATGTAACATGTATCTGTGAAGCTTCATACATAGGTTGCCCTAATGGCTCTCAATTCCACCAGAATCTTCTGACATGCCTGGATGTGGCTTCCATCTGGGCGTGCAGTCTCATTTCCAAGAGCTTTTGCTTTTTCTACCAACAAATTACATCAGGCCTGATCTTATTCAAGGCACAGAACTTTTCCCCACATCCTGGGACTTCTGTGATCACTTGTCATTTTGTCCTTTTCAGCTTTTTAGCTGCTCTTTTCTTACAGCTCAGAAGTATAATGCAAGCTCCTACACACTGAGAACTAACAGCTGATTGACTGGAGGAAACGGCAGTTTCTGTTCTCAGGTGTTTAACTGTGGCCAGCGAGGACTTCCAAGAGATGACGTTCTCTCATCAGGAAGTTCTGGAGCACCACCACCCACTTGTTTAAAAACTGTCTTCTATTTGAGGCCGTGTCATGGTTCAATGCTAGGCTAAGGTGCCTCTTTTTATTCCATGTTCAGCATTCTTGATTGCACCTCACTTCAGGCTTTAGGGAAAGCCCTACCAAACTGTACAAATCAATGATGGCTCAGAAATTCCCCTTTCTGCAGCTTTCTGGCATGACACCCTTTGCTTTTAGTGCTTGGACTTACACAACTGACTGGGACATCCACAAACCGTGATGGAAAGCTCCTGGTGAGAGGCTTGGACATCTCTGTTGAAAAGTACTGAGGCTTTGCTGCAGCGTCATCGCTCCCAAGAGGGTGGTAGTTAAAATCTGCCGTATGTTCCCATATTTCAGTCTTCTTGTCTCCCCAGGACTTTTGTACAGCAGTAGAACTTCTGAAGCCATCTTTCATAATATTTGCTCACAGAAATTACATGGGGTTTTGGGACACAAGTAGTACTCTCATCACAAATAAAGAGGAAATCCTTTCTGTTGAGAGCCTCACAAATCAAAGTTAAGGGTATAAGAACAATGTTTCACCAAGAACACAAATCCTCCTGGTGAAACCCTGCTTGCACTGATCATTAAAATGCATAGCAGAAGGTATCATATAGTCTTTGGTTGAAATCATTCCAAAGCTTCTTCAATGATAACTGTAAAATGATTTGGAAAATTTCTTCATCTAAGTTGTAGAGTTGCAGTTATCCCTATCTGACGCCCATAGTGTTACGCTAGGCAGGTTCTCCAAAACTGGAGGAAGCGAAATACCAACTTATTTTCTGGTCTTGAAAGGCTGTCCTTTTGGTGCACCACTGCAATAGTGCAGTACTAAATACTGGTTCATGTCTTTGTTCATGCTGTATCCATTAGAGGACATATGGACAGAAGCCTTGTTATTTAACAAATTTTTGAGATTACTTAATCAACAGGATTTAACAGAGAAAGAAACACTGCTGAAGCAAATGATAAATGGTGAAATATTACACGTAATGTTTTCTTATGTTTTATATATGAAGTGCACACACTGGAGTTTTTGCATTCTGGAGTTTGTTAGTGGATGATATCAAAGTTGAATTTTTAGAATAATTTAGGAAGTTCTCTTAGATGTATCAAAACCACAGAGCTGGGATGGCTGCTTAGTTGCTGTCCTCTTCTGGCATACTAACATCTCTAAAAGTAAACAGACCATATCCATAGCTTTACTGTTCATTATAGCCTCAACTAAACAATAACCAGTCTGTAAGATTCAGAGGTTTAAAATCAGCTTTGTCACTCTCTTCAGTATTAATGAATCGCATCAGGCTGCACAACTGCTTGTATCAAATTTACATTTATATGTTTATACTGTAACTCAGCAGTTAATGCCGTTTCAGTCTATGACGCAGAACATTACTCAATGTTATTCTCTAGTGTTTCACAGCTAATCTTCTGTATAACACATATCATACATGCTATAGTCTTTCTAGAGGCAACTTAGTTTTATACTTCTGTAAGCATTTTTATTCTAACCTAATACTTCTCCTTCAATTACTTTACTTTTCTGAATATTGTCTTTTGAGCTTACATTTCCAAGTCTTAATGAGCTTTTTGTTGTAGTTATTCTGAGTTTGAAAGGCTCTGCTATTTTTAATGCAAGTAAAGAAAAATAATGGGCATTCCTCTAATTGGAAAAAACTTTATCCCATTATTGAATAAACTGTTACAATGCCTTGCCAGAACACTGATGCAGGGGTCATTTGGATGACTAATGTTGTCTCTCAAAGATGCTGAGAGATTCAGGGGTACATTAGATTCCAGAAAGGGTCTGGACCAAAGATCCCTCACCCAATTAGGAGATACGAGTTGTTTCATATGAAGTGGAGAATAAAAGGCAAGAACTTTACACTGTTGAAGAAAATAAACAAAAAGAAGAGATTCAGATACATCTGCCTTGTCAGTTCAACATAAAAGGGTGGGAGAACTGGAAACCTTCAAATGACAGTTTCTATCGACCAAAGCAACAGCGTAATCTCATTAAAAGGAGTGGCATGGGAAGATGCAAAGCTGCCCAGGGGCTTCTAACTGTTCTAATACTATTCGTTCACCCTTTATTTAACACCACCATTAGGAAGCCTAATGGACTGTTTATATCACACTATTAGACATATGGCAAGATCTCCAGTAATTGGAGTGTGATATATAGTAATGGGCTATTGTTTGCGTGGTGCTACCTACAATGAAGCCAGTGCTGAATACTCATTTACTGCATGTTACAGATATAAAGGCACAGGAGATGGGGCTGCCAGAGATAAATGTTAGGGTGGAAACACTTTCCAGAGGCCCTAGAAGCTGAAACATTAGCTGCTTGTTTTATCTGGAGTTTTTACACAGCACGGTGAGTTATTTGATAATATCAGCTTGAGGCTATGCTTAGATCATGTTTCTTCCGAAAACTGTCTCGAAGGCTATGCCAGACAGCAGTGCCATTAAATATATATTACAAATGCTCCAACAAATTAGGTAATTAATTGCAATTCATTTCTATAGGAGAGGCCATTTGATATTACTATTCTTCTTATGGTAGATTAGGTTTGATGATGTTGTATTATGATATTCTTTCTGAGCCATTAAGACCTATTACTGACTTTGGAGAAAACATACTTAAAAGCAGGGTTTTTTTTAATCATGTTTCAAATACATTTCTGAAGTGGTAAAGACATTAGCAATGTTTAATTTGCTTTCACTTCTTCTGGAAAATAAATATCAAATTTGCATGACTGAAGGTAAATCAATAGAGCCCTTGCAGCGGAATTTAAAAAAGAAGGAAGCCTTCCTCCCCCCACTCCTCCCCCCTTCACACCCACACACTTCCACAGTCCCCATTTTTGTCAGGCTAGCCTTTGTGCGTCTCTGGAGTATGAGCACATTGTAGGTTTAACTGGCCATTTATTTTTTGCTGTATCAACATAATGCTAACCAATAAAATAAGAAGGTTGTCTAACCCCCACAGCCATAATTATAAACTCCCAAACTGCAGTTAGTATTTGTTTTCTGTCTTTGGTAATGAATTCAAATAATGATGTCTACATAGGAGAACAAAATCTGATAAGGGCTTAATCACGTTCTTGATGCCCATCTCTGTGCTGTGTCTCTGCCAGAGAAGGTCCAGGGCTGCTTATGCTGCGGAGTGGAGAAGCGGTTGTACTCCTGTGGGAAAGACCAAGGCAGGCTGTCAGCACTGCTGGCTGGCGAGTTAGAAGACCACACCCTGGCAGAAGACCAGCCCCTGCTACTTTTTCTTTTTAAATAAGTTGATGACATTTCCTGTCTGCTGAGAAATGAAGCAAAAGATTGTAGAATTTTAGACATGTAATCTTCAAATTATTCTTAATATGACAAGGCAATATCTGTGCAGAAAAACTGGTTGCCTTTGGATGCTGTCCTTTGGTGAGGGATACAACTTGGAGACCATGGTTCTTTCAGAGCAATTTAATCTCAGTTCCTACCATAAATTTTCAGCTGATGGACATTCAAGTCATAAATAATTAAAAGATCATGTATGCCTACAAATTCCTGAAGCGTGGCATCTATAAGGATTTTGCTTAGGAATAAAGGGCAGCAAAGCAATGAAAATGATTCTCCTGAAAGTGAAAAATAGACTCTTTCAGTAATCAATAGACAGGAGCAATCAATACCGAATTTAAAGAAGAAAAATCAATAGCACTCAAAACACGTGCCTCCCTTTTTCACAGGTTATCCTACTATAATGCTTTCTCATCCTGTGTCTTGGAAAATTCCAGTGTGTCAGTATATAAATTCTCTTACATCAACAGGGTTCAGTTCCCTTCTTCAGCCATATTATTGGGACATTGTGGATATGAATTGTGAAAAAGATGAAAAAAACCACACACTATTGTCTCCATTTCTACCATAAATTATAAAGGAGGCCTGTTCATGTTTTTTTTTGTAGCAGTCATGCTCCTTAACAGTTATTCCATCCCTTCATAATAGTGTAGTATAAATGTTCTGCTGCTTAATTGTTTTTTACTGAAATTGTCACAGTGGCATCAAAATACAAATTACTTATGAATAATTTTTAAAATATTATAATAAAATTAAAAACGTTATTAAATTGATGGACTAAAACCCCCACCCTGGTAAAGCAAAGTTAGAGAAGGATCTTATAATGACAAATACTGAGCAATAAAATATGATGAAAAAGAAGACACTTCATAAAGATGACAACTAGACCCTACTGTATATAGGAAAAGAGAGACATTGAAAGTAGAAATCAAATTAACCTAGATATTTTCTTCTGAATCTTGACTTGTGTACAGAAATGTTTTCAGTGAATATGTGTAACTGAGAGTTTCAGTAAGAACTTAGTCACATTTCCAACATAGTCCAATGGTACTGAGCAAATGGAAATAAATCTGCAGGTTTTATGAGCTTTCTTTGCTACAGTTCATCACTGCAGTGAAAATTTCGTTGTGGATCTAATTAACGAGAACTGAAGCAAATAGGATGGCTTAAAAAACAATTGCAATTGTGATACATAAAGACATCATTGTGGGCATTTTTGCTTTATAAACGCTTCACTCTAATGCATTTGCTGTTCTTGACAACTGAAGGGGCGGAGGGTGGACAATTTCTTGCACAGCTTATTACAACTACAATCACGAAAACCAAATTCAGATGCCCACTAGTACAGAGTGATAGATCCAATCTATCCCGAGGTTAAACTAAAATCCAAACCAATTCACTAGAGGTTCACTCACAGGTTAATTTGTTTTCATCAGCATGGTGTCTTCCCAGTGAAACATCTGGTAAAGCATATGTTGCATGAACATAAAAAACTTCTCAACCCTCTGGATAAACAGTTCTCAGAAATGTAGTGCTTGTCAGGGTAAAGTGGGTCATTATTCATAAAAGTGTACAGTTGTCATAATGAACCTCCAAGAGAGATTTAGAAATTACTTTCCAATCTCTGAAATTAAACCAGGAACTGAAAAGACTCATAACCATTTTCGAAAGAAGGCATTCTTCACTATGATGGTGGTGAGACACTGGCACAGGTTGCCCGGAGGAGTTGTGGAGGCCCCGTCCCTGGAAGTGTTCAAGACCAGGTTGGATGGGACTTTGAGCAGCCTGATCTAGTGGGAGGTGTCCCTGCCCATGGCAGGGGGGTTGGAACTAGATGATCTTCAAGGTCACTTCCAACCCAAGCCATTCTATGGTTCTCTATATGATTTATTCAGAAAAATGTCATTTAATAAATAGAATAAATAATAGACCTAAACATTTTGATATACATTTTGCAGCATTTATCTAAAGAGCAGAAGGACAGAAAAGAATGTCAAGGAAGTGTGTGAAATTGTGGTACTAAAATGTAAGAAGCATTTTGAAGGATTTGTATTTGATTCATGTGAAAAACTTCCCCCAAAGCCCTGGGCAGATGCCTGCTAACTCACCCTTACTGTAAACAGTCATCTATCTGCTGATTCATTATTATTTTTTCCTCCCCATTCCTCTTTTGCCATTTAACCATGCTATATCTCAATTTGCAATTTTTAAAGGCAGCTATTAATAATGGATTTCTTCTTTCCTCTGTCTTTATTCTGTCTCATCTTTAATTGTCTGGCTCTTACAATATGTTCGACACTTGGGTTTCCTTTCCACTTTGGGGTGTTTTCTTCAATGATAGCTTCAGAGTGGATAATAATATGCTTACCGGTGCAAGGCATCCTACCTACCTGTGATATTGCACTGTCTTAATGACCAAGCTCCTCTTATTTGCCTGGTGCATGTCTCACAGCAGCAACAAATGCACCTGTGTTTTACGGTCCACAGCTACCCAGATAACTCTATGCTCTCATTGTGCAGTAATTTCTCTGTTCCTTCTTGGAACTGAGGGAAGCAATTTTCTAGCCTTACCAAATTTTTGTACTCCGCTTATCAGGGGGATGATGTGGTTTTTTGGGTTAGAGTGTTCCTGAGTTACGTCTTCTCTCAGAGAAGCTAGGAGTTTGTGTACTTAACATGCTGCTGCCAGAAGCAGTCACAAGAATTTTTGAATATAGTCCTGCAGCAAATGGAAGGAGTGAATTGTAGTTACACAGGAAATAACAAAAACAATGACAGAATGGGTAATATAACCTGGAAGTATGACCAATATTTATGACAGCACCTAATCAGACCATAGCTAGAATCCACCTGAAGTCATGTTCCCGTGCGAGCTACTGAAGATGTCCTCCTGCCACTTCTTCTGTAGCAAGTATATAGGTCCAAAGATTAGTATGGAGGCATAGCTTTTGGTGTTTTCTGTGTGCTGCTACTTTATAAATCCTCCTCGTTACCTGCCTTAGACTTCCTTAGCCACTATTCGGTAAGTAATGACAGATTTACGAGAGTTAACAGACCGTGACTGTGATATTCCCTCAGTGATGGCAATTAGTTGCTAACGTTCTTCATGCTTATCTGCAATCAGGATGCTGTACTCTTTCCATAGCTGCCTCTTACTACTATCATTCCTGCCTTTGCCACCCCAAAATAAGACATCTGCAATGGACTTTACACAGACTCAATTATTGACGCACCTGGAAAAGGTCCAGGTTATGCTCTTACAAGAAGGAAGATTCCAGAGACGCTTGATTACAAATTCTTGCAAATGGATAACTAAAAGGAAATTGAAGAGCATGTCTTTCTAGGTACTGAATATTTATAACAGTATTAGGCTTTAGTAGTGCATTCCCTCTAAAACATATAAGCCTATCATTAATGATTAAAGAAGTAATCCCTGTTTTCATTAAAAAGAGGCACATTTCCACTCTTCATTTTTCAAAGAAATGTTTGAAAATGTGAATCAAGCATAATGAATGGGATGTCACTTGCCTGAGTCCACAGAGACTGACATTGACAACATGCCCCAGGCAGCTCAGTACAACATTAACTGCAAGAAACACTTCTCAAGGAAATACAAAAAGGACTGTGTGTGTATGTGTGTGTTTGGCAATGCAGTGGGCCCTGCTCTCCCACATGCCCAACACAACTCACTTGCTAAAGCTGCTAGGGCCTCTCTGTTGCTGTCCCTACCTCTGTGGGATGAAATGCAACAGTTGCTGAGAAGAGATGGATGGTTTCCTCGTACCTGTGTTGAGAAAGCCGTCCCGGGGGGCTGTTCTTCTTCATCTGAGTGACAGAGAGGGTAATGGCCTAGACTTACAAGAACAAATATATACTTTTATCTCCAGAGTATGTCAGAGTGCAGTATGTGTCTTTGCATGTCTAAACAGAAAGTTCTACCACATCCGAAGGCGACAGAAGATAGTCCAAAAGGCAGAGGAATCTTTCCATGACAAAACTTCCACTGTTGATAAGGAGAATTGAGAAATACAGGAAAGCTATTATTTCATAACATGCCAGAGCATACGAAGAAGATACCAAGACAGTGTGCAAGGATTACACCAAACCACATGGATAATAAATATATTCGGTTTTATGGTTGCCTGAGGTTCAAAATCTTGTCTGCGTAGGGAACACAAGCTTCAAGACCAGAACCTTGGCTGGGAAATCACTAGATGATAAAAATATCTATGGCCGGTCCTATGTACATGAATTAGGACACCAGTTTTTTTTTTATTGCTTTAATTATGATTTGTTTACAATTATAATTTGTTCACATTTATGTGAGGAATAGATTATTACTACCACTGTATTAAAAAATAGATCTAAGTATTATGCAAGACATATTCTGGAATAAGTGAGTTATCCTGACATTTCAAAGCGTCGTAGACCCTAGGATTTAGATGCAACAAAGGCAAGTTTAAGCTTGTATCCTATAGATCAAGAGTGATAGCAAGTACTGAATATTCTAAAAAATAGAATTGTGCAAAATAGATAATTTTTCTCCACCTGAAAAGTCCGAGTCTTATGTGCAGTTATTTTATGAGTGGAATTGGATGGGGTAAGTCGTAGCCCAAAGATGATGTTGTCTGCAGCCAGGCCAGATGGGCAATGATGTTACAAGAGTAATATCTGCAATGAGTAGAACAGAATGGATTTTGTAGCAAAGAAAAATATCATCTATGGCTTCCATGACGCTGACAGCCTTGGACTGGATGGCAGGTTTGGTGCACATCTAAACTGCACTTCTTAACATGGAATCCTCTCGACTGAAGGACATGTGGGTGGAAAAAGGATGACTTTGCGAGTCTAGCTCGGCCTGGAATCAGGCTGAGGTGTATAGTCCTCTCTCTCTCTTTCTCTTTCCTCTTTCTCAACATATAGTTGCCCAGGTTTTCCAGTTTTCATGGGGTTGCTGACTGGTAAGTGAGAAAGAAAATGTTTAGAAAGGTTCAAATTTAGTTTTTCATGTTCAGAGATAGCAGGCTCAGTGAAGATCTGAATAATTCTTCTATTTATTCTGGAAAAATTTACTCTCACAGACTGAATTTTATTTTTTCTGCCCTTGGCATCTAGCACATAAACTGTTCCTCCTTCTGACCCCCAATTTATTTGCACACATGAATTCTACACATAACATGTGCTACTGTGAGAATTATACATGAGGTCTTTGTCTGCTATTTGGGTGGAATTCTCTAACTGGGAATAAAGCTCATTTATCCCCAACTAAATTGTAACAATAAAAGCGAGTCAAATAAACCATTCTGCAAAAAGGGGCGGTGCAGCTGTGACTAGTATGACACTGCGGGCATATATGCCTATTTATAGGGATCTTTTCTTCTTGCTTAAGAAGGTTTGAAGTTTCTGATTGTGTGTGCTCAGAACTATATAAAATCTACAGCATACTTCATAGGCCAACAGGTTAGACCATAGCAACAACAAAACCAAATACTCTGCCAAAGAAAGGTGGAGGCGTACTATTAAATGTAGAGAGTCCTGATGACATCATGCAGAATGCACCAGCCACAGTATGATGGGATTACATCTACTGCTTAAGATACAAGAAAAAAGAGATTTGCCAGAAGAAGTAGCACAGCTCATTTGACAAGAAAACTGAATGGTATTGGCTAATTAATACTAATGCTCATTTATGTCACCGGTCGTGAGCATACTAATAGGGTGTTTGACAGTAACATTTGCTGAAATGCCGTAGAACAGACTGTAGGAGAAGCTGCAAAAAAAGATCTTGGTGAATTCTAAGGAGATTGATTGACTGATTGGTTTTATATGCAATAAACTGTGCTACTCCAGCTTGTAAAAAAGAGGAAGTTGAACTGGATGGTGGAGGGAAGGAATAAAATGCAACAGCCTGAGATGCCTGCAACAAATTCCAAGTGTTGAGAGAAAGGTTGTACACAAGTTGGTCCTAGATAAATGACTAAGTATATTTTTCTGTTAGTTCTGCTGTAAGGAATAATTGGCATTTTCATACATTATTTATTTGCATCTGACAGAAGATGTCAAAAAGTTAGTTTTAAATGCTATGCTTAGAGTCAATGTATTATTCAGTCTGGGTTTATGGTATGTGTGGGTGGTATTTTCATTTTGTTTCTAATTTTCTTTTAACATCACTAGAGCTTCCAGGATTCACATACTTCTTCCTAGAAAAGCAAAATTGGCTTTTTCTGTTTTTTAGTATTTGGTTACTCCTATCTCTATGCTAAACTAGATCAGAAGATGACAATTGTCTTAACAACTTTAATGTGATTTATTGGAGCATACAGTTTTCTTCTGGGTAAGAATTCTTCTTTACTCAGCCATTTCACCCGTTGCCCTCTAACAGCTTTTCCCAATCTTCTGAAATCAAGGTCTGCTTCATAATAAAAAGGGCTGTGCACTTTAAAGTCCAATTCAAATTCTCAAATATAGATCTAAAATGCAGTCTAAATTGCATTTTTAAGAGAAATGTCACACTTACATATTAAGGAAGGACCTGTGCTGAGTTTTATTTTGGGATTTGAAATGAATAGAGATCATTCTTTTTCAAGTTCAGCATAATATTACTGAACTGTGACCCTCTAAGTGTTGGTTATTATACTTTCACCACGCCATAGGCTCTTTAGATCTTGCTTACTCCTTAGTATGTTTTGAATACACCAGTAGGTTTCTTGGTCTTAGCTCCTTGAATGGAAAGAAGGGGAAGGGAGAGAAGGGATGGGACCTTCATTATAAACCTTCACTTCATTCTGAGAGTCCCTGGAAATCAATAATATGATAATACTTAAATTACATGGATTGTGAATAATTGTTCTCCTTCTGTGATTTCTCAATAAATATGATTAACGTTTGCCACAAGAAGTCATGAAAAGTTCTCTGCATAAAATAAATTTACCAGAAGAGAGTTGCAGAAGGCAAGGTGGTGTCTTTATAAAAGTACCACCCAATTAACAGCAAAAAATCAAAACTCTACAATTTTGCAGTTAACCTACTTATTTCAATTGTATCATGCATACAACAGGAAGAAGCTCATGTTGAATAAACAAGAACACAGGAGATGCCAGAAGTTGGGACCATCCCTTAAGACACTTTCAGTGAGCAATGGAAATTCTTATTCATGGGGGCAGGTGAAATCGGACACATGGGAAGAGTGACCACAGTGACACATTGAGATGTTTCTTTCTGTGCTGGATTCAAAGGCCTCATGAATTTGATTCTTGCATTTTGGCACAGAGGGGGATAAAAAAGCTCTTTCATAAGTATAGATCTGGGTTTTTTTCTTAGCATCAGAAAGCTTCTGTCTTAGAGTGCATTATTTCATGCACTTCAGAAGACAATCAAAACAACTCCACGAAATGAAACTTCAGAAAATATCTCATTTATCATTTTGAAAAGTGACAATAAATTTTAAGCAAGGGTGTTCAAGTGGCTCTATGTTTCCTGCTGGTGACAGTCTTAAATATTAATGGCTATGCTCCATTCTGTGATTGATATTTAACAGCAGAGGACATGTTCTTGGAACTGTAAGTTAGTCGTCTGTGGTTTTGGTTATCATGAGTCATATTTTCATAGCAATTCAATGGTAAGTTAATTGTTTGAGGAATATGAGTGTTATTCAAGATCTTGCTTTTCTGCTCTCTGCAGGGCTGTCTCAGGTAACCTGATGGCATCTGTTATATTTTCATTTTATTCAAGTATAGGCAAACTAGTATCTTACTAGGAATACTTTCAGGGTCTAGATGGAAATTCTCATTAAATTCGTTGCTGTTGCTTTTCCTGTCCTATCCATGCACTAGAATTTTTGAGAGAACAGTTATAATGTTACAAATATGATGATTTAATTTGAGATCTGACAGCTAGCTTGTCATGTAAGTATTCTACAACCGCCAACCAGACAGGAAAAAAATGGTTCTTAATTTGCTAGGAAATAATTTTGTAGTAAGTCAGCTTTATATTTGGGTTATGAGGAAGCCTGCATAGTAACCTATCATCTCTTTACAGTACACTACTGTTTCCTGTGCAATGAAGCTTGGACCTTGATCTGGTTTCAACTACAGATTCACTCAAACTTTGCAAGAGGTTGCTCGTCCCCCTGCTAAATTTGAGGGTGAATTAAAATTAATACTGTGGGTGCCCTGTACACCACAAGGCAGTGATATTTTTATCTAATGGTGCTATTTTCTAACTAGCGTGGCAGGTATCTAGAGTTCATAAGGGTTTTCTTCTGGCATGGAAAGTCATGAAAAATGTGACAAGGGTGAATTCAAGCCCTCACTTAGATATTATTTTTTGCTAACTTGCCCACAGAAATCCAGTAAGGACTTCTAATGCAAATGCCTGTTGCAGAGGTCATGTGCGCTTACCAAATCACAATTCATGGGACTGGGAAATTGTATCAAAGTGAACATTCATGGGCAAACTTGAATGTACAGAAATCTTAAGGAGTGAAAGAAATCCATTTTATTTCTATATATTGTCTTCCTGACATTATTGGCAAACTCTGGTTTCAGCTCCTTTTGATAAATACTGTGTCTTCAACAGCTGAACTGCAAAACTGTGTGTCAAGTCCTTGAGGAGATTTGTCTATCAACGTTCAGTGATTAAATTGATTTTTATTATTCACATACCTAGTGAAATTACAGTTTTTTGTCTTCTTTCCATGCAATAGTTACATGCTTTCATGTTATAAATATGAGTTGTATAAGAAGACTCTTTTGATAACTCTGAAGTGTTTTTCACTTGTGTATGAGCCAAGTAGATCTGTCCCACACTGGCCAGAGCAAATTGTAGCATTGTGTATTACACAAGGTCCATACACAACAATTTTTTGATAATGCAGAAAATTTAGACTTTTTCTCCAGATGAAACAGATCCATGCCTTCACAGATCAGTAGTTAAAGCTCAAAATGTTGTACTTGTGTTGGCTTGAATTATCCATGCTGCCTTCCACACTCTAAAAGCCCAAATAATTTAATTTTGTACTTTGCAGGGTAGAAGATACTGGATTCACCACATTACATCAGATAGAAGAGTGGTACTGCAACCTCATATCTCCATCTACTCAATGAATAGCCTAGAAAAGGCACCACTGCTTTTTCGCGTATTTCTCTGGCAGGGCCTTGATATCCAAAATAGTGAATGGTATTTTTGCATGCATTATGCAAATTGATTTTGCTTTTACAAATACTCGTATCTTGCATTCATTTTACTGCTAATTGGGGTGTCTGTCCTATGTAATCCCTGCATTTTTCAGGTTACTCTTGATTTCAGTTCAATCAGTGGGTTAGACAGAGGTTTGATTTTCTCAAGCCTTTGTAGTAGCTCCAGCTCTAACTCTTCTCCAACTACAGCTACAAACAAACCAGCATGTCATGGGAGCTCATTGCTGTGCTGCGGGGATGTTTTCAGGTTTTCCCATGCCATAAACCCAGATCTGTGTAGTGCCCAGTGACTGGGAGACAAGCCAGCTTCTCCAAACTCCTCATCTGCCATCTTGACTTTGAAAAATTCAATAACTCAGTAGGACTTACAGGAACTGCCAATAGGGAAACACTCATTAAGTCATAACACAGCTAAGTGTATTTTGTAGCCCACTGATAGGTGTCTTGTACTTGCAAAGCAGTGGAAAATGTCTTATGCTCTGCTTTTGTTCTTCATTTGCTTTTCCCTTCTGTACATTTGATACCCTCTCCCTTGCTTTTTCTGCTACCTGGAGATCTGGCTCAAAGTTTTTCCCCGGAAAAGTCAGAGCGGAGGTGTGCTGTCTCACAGATGGGGGAGATGTTCCCTGCTAAAGGAAAGGGAAGTTTTTCTCCCATCTTCTCTCCATCCTTAGGCTTCCCAGAGCTATAGGGCTTATATTTAACGTGATCTACAAACATGTCCTCGGTCAGATCTCCCTGCTCGCTTTTTGCAGCCAAAGGAACTGCCAAGCCTTTGTCATCAGAGAACTCGAGTTGGACAACACTCCTCCTTAGGGACCCCAACCAACCAGCCAGCTATCCTCTACCTGGGGAGATCTTATTTTCACTTTTCAGTACCTGATTTTAATGCCCTGTCAAAAAGCTTTTTGCTTCCTGCGAAAGGTTTCTTCTAAATTATTATTTCCTCCCAGAAAACTTCACTTTCACCACTGCAAAGCTCCTATCTACCAAAAGCTTCTGTCTACCCTATTTCCAGACTCCAAGCATTAAATCTCACCTTGCATCTTGCTTTTACAAGAGCCAAGACTCCACCCCTTATCTCCTGCCGTCCACGCGTTCCCCAGCTGCCTGGCTGCCTCTCTTCCCTCTCGCTTTGCACATCCCACCCAATCGTTTGGTCTCTCCAGGAGTGGCTGGAAATGAGGAGAAGGTGGGAGCAGGGGATCCACCTCCTCCTGGTGCTGCCCATGGTGTGCTCCGATTCTTCTTCTCACATTTGCTGCATTCCCCAGGGAGGCTTTGGAGCCTTTAGCATGCTTTAATAACACACCTGGTCTTTAGTGTTCAGAAATGAGCGCTGAGCAACATCTGCAAGGGATTTTAAGACTGAATTGCTTTTAAAAACATCTAACAGATAATTTGCTAAATAATATAACACACTGTGCCCCAAACTAAGAGAAAAATCACCCTTTGGAATCTAAGGGTTTTTTTTTTTAAATATTATGAAGGTAAGGTCTGACTGGTTTCCATGGCTACCATCTACTGTACATCAGTATTCGCTGTGACCAGCATTTTAAATGGCCCAGGGTGAGTCCTCAGTACACAGATTCTCACCTGTGACATAGCTTATGTCATGTTATAGAAGCCGTTTCAGCTACTGGCTGTGACATTGAGATTTGCTGTTATAAAATATTGAATAAAATAAATTCCAAACAAATATTATACTTGGAATGCAGTGCAGTCAGCTGAACAACCAAAGTTAGAAAATGCCGCAGTAAAAAATGCATGTTCCCATCTGCCTTTCTTTTCAGTGTAGGTAATGTGCAGTTTTCTAATGATACATCTTCTAACTACAATGTGTGGCCAGAGAAAGGTGCCGTAATACAGTTTTCTTTCAAAGTTAGCTATGCGTGTTTTCTTGTGTGTTAATTACATAATGGTTGAATCAATCACTAGTGATCTTTTCCCATGAAGTTTTGTCGAGAATAATGTCTTCTAAAGACTGCTGTCCGTATCTAGATATTAAACACATTTTGTCATCACACACCTCTTCCTTTTGTGAGGCGCTGATTGCTTTATTTCTTAGAGTCTGAATTACTAGGACTCTTGAACTTTATTAATTTTTTTTTTCCAGTGGCAAATGTTTTGCAATTAAAAAGCCAAATGGGGGAGGGAGTTCTTAAAGTTTTCTACACCCATGGTGAAGGATGCAGTTCAGCATGTTAAATAGTCAGCAGCATGTTAAATAGTCAACAGGCTACCCTCTCCCCAGCTAAACACTGGCTGAAAAGTTGGTACACCAAATCGGTCCTGGTACAATCCTCTGGAGCAGTGAGATGAATCCAAGTTAGCATTTCTGCACACGTTCACAATTGTCCCTCTTTACAACTAGAAAAAGTACATCTTTTTCCCAAGGCCTTATTATCTGTCCAGTTTTGGGGAGGTCTCTAGTGTACCTCTGGTATTTTACTGTGCTCACACAAGCAGAAAGAAGAGTCTTCTCAATGCTCACTGCTTATTCTAAGTACCTGATCATTATGAACCCACTGGAGCTTCATTACAACAGGACCAAGGAAAATAAATTTGCTCGGTATTCATAGAGATGTCTGAGGCAGGCGCTGGGGAGTTATTCGGTATTGGTGAGCATTAATAAGAAAATGATTTAGATGAAATGTTGCACAGTAATGAACTCTATATTAGGCAAATCAGATGTTAATGTTAACAGCATGCTTTTTTAATATTAATATCTGCAATAACCCGCCTCATTTCTTTTTCAGCCGTGAAGATATTTCCCATCATGAAAACATCACATTTACATCACTTTGACCTTTCTACGTCAATTAGTTTTCCCCCTTTTTCTCTTATTATGTTGTGTGTAATGCTTCCAGTTTGTCAGAAAATGGGGGTCAATGTCTTCTTAAATGGTTTGCAAAAGCTTTTACCAGCAGTTCTTTGGATACACAGAGCATTCTTAGAAGATGCTCATCTTCAGCCTTTAATATGCCAATGCTATTAAGTTCCCTGTGCACTTAGTGATGAGTTGAATAAAGGAATATTTTTAAATAGTTCGCCCTTTTCTATCACATACTAAATTCATTGCTCCTGAAGCGCATTTGTGGCATGCAACACCCAACTAATTCCATACACAAAAGAAATAATAAGAATATGTTGAACCTATCCGGTGGGCAAACGATAAAATCAGTAATTACATTAATGACACTTAAGGGCTTGTAACTCCGAATACTTAAAATCAGAGATCTCCGCAAATGAGTAAAATAGGATAACAGATGAGTAGAGATTTAAAGCATGACTAACATCAGGTTTTCGCTGTCAGCTATGCTTACTGCCAGCGCTGACTCCTGTGGCCCCAAGCAGAGGCTAAGGCTTGTGTGTCCTGTTCCCTCTACCCACACACTGCTTAACTTGAACGTCTACCCAGCCTCACGGCTGCAGGAAACTGCAGAAGCTGTGTTATTTCCGATCCTCTGTCTGGCTAGTAAACTATAGTGTTTAGAGGGAAAAGGTAACAAAAAAAATTTGGCTACCTGGTCAAGGGAAACCGCGTGTGAGAGGGGGATTGCTGTCACCACCTTCTCCCCTTAAATGCATACAGGAAAAATCTTCATGAAAAAGAAACCCCATCTTCCTGAGAAAGATTTAACATAGTTAAACTCATTGAGAGGAAATAAGTTGAAGTTTTGTTAAAAATCACAGGGATCACTTGAGGGCTACAAGCTGTCAGATGTAATGACTACGAATGAACATGTTTGCCCAGAGCCTGTAAACCCTCAGTAGAAGATTTTTGGCCTTATTTACCATACGGTTCCAGGCAGTTGCAATTCATCCAGGCCAGCATTTTTGACAGGCAGCCAGATACCTTCACACTTCCACTCTGAGAGGCTTCAGAGCCGAATGCTAAGCAGTGAGCACCATCACTCCACAGTGCATTTGACACTGACATCCCCAGTGAAACGGTGCAGCTTTGAATAAGAATAAAGTAGTAGACAAGGACGTGGAGAACAGCTCAGTTAATTGCTTTGATCAAGAAAGAATCTATTTATTTACAGGGACAGCTGCGAAGTCTGATACAGTATTGGAGGTGGGAAACTGCCTTTATTTTATTACCTGCACACCAACAGTGCGTGACCCCAGCAGGTATCTGTGACTGAAGTTTTTGTAGCAGCCAGAGCTAAGTGGGACCTAGACTTGTTTGCTAAGACGGATTTATCAACCTCCACAAGTAAGTTGTGGGTCTTGTCAAATCTACTGGTGAGTAAATGTCCTCAGGCTATACTGTTACCATTTGCTTAATTGATTGTGTCTGGGAACAGAGTTCACAGTTACTGAAAGTGATCTTTTTTTGGTGTTACTTCTCTACTCGAGGTGCTGTGATGCCTAGATTGACACATCAGAGACAAGTCTGCTGTTCCTTGGTCCAAAGCCTTAGATAAAAATCTGGTAAATTTTAAACTTATTTTGTGTTATGGCTTTTTATGTTTCTACAAGTAAATGATACTACTTAGATACCCAGGACAACTTGCATGTTCTGCTCAGAAAATAGATATTAAAAAATGCTGGGAAATTAACTGCCACTTGTAGAAGATGCAATAACTTTGCTCACTTATACCCACTTCAAGTTAAAAAAGAAAGGCAAAACTCTCAGTAATGAAAGAGAGATATGTCTCACTGGCAGTCTTTCAACCTTGTACATGTTTCTTAGGTACTTCTAACAACCTTTTTTACAACATTTGCCTAAATAAGCCACTAGAGAATTAAAACAAAAAAAACCAAACCAAACCAAACCAAAACAAAACAAAAACGGTGGGTTAACTGTTTTTAGTCTTTAGAAGGAATTCATGGGAATTCATGTTATTCATGGGATAATAAGTAAAACAAATGCATGCATGCGTGCATGTATAATACACGCACATGTGTATATACACGCATATATATATAATATTTACGCATAAATCAACAGCTTTTAGGGGAAGTGGGATATTTAATATCTCTGTTATTAATTACACGAGATAACACGTAGAGAGCTGAAGATGTTGCAGCTAATAACGGGCTCCCCATTGAGTTCACCGAACGTTAGATCAGGACCCACAGTATCATACTGCTGCCTTTCTCCCTAAACATTTTGTGAGTAGTGACTCAGGCAGGACGTTTCTCTAATGCATTTCAAGAAGAAACGGATAACAAATATTATGCAAGGCTAAACAGAGGCAATCACTATTTTAGTAGCGTTATCAAGACAGAATGTAAGGTTGTTAATGCATCCAACTAGGTTTTATCATGTCTGATGGTAATAATTTACTTTCAATACACTTAATGGCCTGAGGTATTTTATGCTATTATCATGTCAGTGCTGTATTAGGAAGGAATGCTAGTTTGAGTGCTAGCAGCAGTTTAGTTAGAAGAGTTTCTTTGAAGAACATTATGTTATATGCTATAGAAAATGATAGAACATCGTTACTTGTAAGGGCATAAGAAAAAAGAACTTCAGTACTATACTAGCAGCCATTGTCCTAATTCGTGGTGTCTAACGTAATAACACTGAATATTAGAGTGAGTGGTAGAAGATTAGCTTTGAAATGGGGAAGAATGAGAGTTTATTTTAGATGAAGCAGAAAGTCTGTAGAAAGACTGAAGACAGATCCTCTAGAACTTGCTGACATCTTTGACAAAGTACAAGTCTGAATATTTTTATTTTAATTTTCAAATATATTGACTCTTGTGTTTATTAATTTTGTATTCCAATCAGGAAAAATTGGTTAACCATAGGATACGCAGCATGATTTAGATTAAAAATACAGAGTTTTATTTATAATCCAGACCCAATTGTGCACACTCACTTGATGTCAATACCCAAATATTTTTGCATGTGCGAAAGTGGTGTGAGCTGCTGGCTGCCTTGCAGGGAACCATTGCATCTTTTACAAGCTTGACTTTCTGCATTACCTTCCAGGGACTTCAGCGGGGGATGTTGTCAGTGTGGGTTTCCTAATAGACAGGACTGAGTGAAGGGCCAGATGTGGCCTTCCCAATAATTAGGAGAACAGCAAAACAGCACAAAGCAGCATTTCCTATCATGTGACTAGAGTGTGTGCCACACAGGATAATGGTAACAGGGAGCTGCTCTCCCCATAGCTCTTCTGATAAATTTGTTCCTGCTCACAGAGGTACCTTTGCCTTATGCTACATTTACTTCCCCCGGGTCACTGTGGGATCTGACATGCAGGTCCGTATCAGGCATCTGGTGTCTGATTAAAGCCATTATTTCAATTTCTAAGGCTACTGCTAGACGTTTTCTGCCAGCACTGAGTACTTATAAGAAGGATCCCGAGAGCTTAATCATCTCACATACATTTTAAATTATTGATTTTTATATAGAAGTAAAATCAACAGAAGTTTATTTGAGTATATGGGTTTTATTCACTTCTAATGGCGACTTTTAAAATTTGAATGGAGAATTTTCCATATTTAAACTGGAAAACTATCAGCTCTTCATCTTCTGCTCCCTACTGTAGGAGAGGTGGTATGGAAAGGCTTAATATTGTCTCATTTTGGTTTCATATCATCTGATAACCCTTCTAATCTGTGAGGCTTCATGGCATCACCTTTCTGTAAATACATATTCTCTGGGAATCTATTGGGACAGGACTCAGGTGCTCTCTATCCTTCAATTATATCATTTGATATGGTATGTTTGCGCACTGCCTGCAACAGCTGAGGTATCTGCATGGGCCACCCTTCCCCCAGAGAGGACTGATGTCTGAGGATGGTGCCTCCAGGCTGCGTATGGGACAGACATGGAGGAACAAAGCTACAAGTCAGCTATCATAGGTGCTGACCAGAGCGGTGGGGGCTGCAGCACCAGCTGAGGAGACCCATTGTGGAACCTTCTTAAAAACCTCGACTTTAAAACCCTCCCCTTGTATATGCACAGAGACGAACCTCCAAATTAGCTAGCTAAAGATATATAACAATCCTCATCCCTCTGGGTAAGGGTGGTGGGCATTTTCCACAGCGCCCGCTGGGCTATGCTAACTTTCTGTGTAATAGCATTCTCTGTATGTACACACTAATAGCATTCTCTGTATGTACACACTACATCTTTGTACACATGCCTTATTTTTTTAGCCTATATAAAAATATTAAAAATATCCTGATCTACCTCTCAATTTGACTTTGATGATTTTCAGTTAAACCTGGTGTATTTTAACATGATGTACGCATGGTGTATTTTAAGTGTAAATTATCTGTAAATAATAAAACAATTAAAGTGAATGAGGAAAAATATACTTTAATTATTTTTGTGTGCATGTTAAACCTCCTACTGTTGCATTTAGCTCAGAGAAAATAAGCTATCTGCCTCCAACGTGAAGTAATTTGCCCTACTAGAGTGATCGAGATATTCCCAAAGGTAAGCTACTGCTCTGGAAAAAGAAAACAGCATTAGACATTTAAAGCTTCAATGGTTAAAACGTTTACTTCATAAATATTAAAGCCAAGGCAAAGCTTCTAACTCTGCCACTCCTGTAAAGGGTGGTGTTCAATCACAGTGGAGCAGAGAGGGTGTCAGTGAAGATGCTGGAAAGGATCGATACCGTTGCTTAGCAACAGGGCTACGTGCCAGGGGTTCCTGCATCCGCAGGGACCCTCCTGACCCACTAAATCAAGGCAGCAGTTTTGCTTCTGCTGCCATTGTGCTAACTTGGAGCAAATATTTCCACCGCTCTTATTCCTCAGATCAACGCAGAGATAAGAGAAACAAGTAGCAGCAGGGTCGGAGGAAGATAATTATATTGCTTCTTTAAAAAGATGGGTGTGTTGTCTGTCAGGATAATCCTTTAAAGAAAGGTAGCTTTATGAAGAAAAAGAAACTTCAAATGCGCTGGTACAATTATTGCTTTCCAATATCAAGTGATGGACATAACGTTTTATTACAGAGCAATTGCAGTCTGTAGCCATGGAGCATAGCTTCTGAGCAGGGGTTATATTAACTGTGCTCACAGGGCTGCATAATTATCATGGTCTGGTAGAAAATGCAGACAGTGAAAAGCATATATGGCTTCTTTGTTTTGCCATTCTTTTAACCTTGAACTTTATAATTTAATTGTGGGTGGTAGCTTAAAAATAATTTAGTTTCCTATTATGAAACAGCATTTTTAGGATTTTTCTGTTCTACATGAGAAGGCACTGACTCAGTATGCATGGAGTTTTTTTTCCTCCCTGTGTGTTCAGAGCCAATATGGGGTCCAAACAAACTATCTGTTTTGGTTTCAAATTTGGTTACCTAACCAAAAAAGGACAACAGGAGAGGAGAAGCAGGCAGCTAAAAGTCAACTAAGATTAAACTCAGAGGCTTCCTGAGACCATTATTTTAATCAGAAAGCTGTAGAATGAAATGGAAACCATATGTTTTGTATCAGCATAAGAAGTCTAATTTACTACTGTTATCATAGATGTATGTGTTAATCTTGGTGCTTTTGACAAATTTAATGTAATCCCATTATTTTTCTTCAAATGTAGTATCATGAATATATCACCTGTATATTTTTACTCTCTCTTGTTTTATGTCTCTTCTCTTTAAGGAAAAAAATCTTCCAGTGTTGTGTTAGATATTTGAATGCTCTGTCTGACCTCTGCATGAAATGGCTGGGCTCACCAGAGACAGATACTGGACAGTGAAAACAGCCAATTTCAGCAGCAAGGCTCCTTGCTACTAAACCTAATTTTCAAAATACCATGGGCTGTTTGTAAGTTGAGACTCACCCTTATCCTGACCTTAGATTTTTCTTTATTACAAAGTACGCTGAAAATGCAAGAGGACACTGGAATCATTAATTGATTCCTTTGAGTGGTTATGAAGATCATCTTACAGAAACTGGTTTGAGCTGCCTTAACAGGATAGTTGTACATAAAAACATTGATATAGCTTAGAAGTTCTTCAAAATCCGGGGAAAAATGCGCTATCTGCTGTAGATATATCAAGTATTCAGTCCACTGACTACCTCAAAATTGCTAATTGAGATTTACACGGCTCTCTTGTTTCTCCTACACTGAAGTAATTTCAGTATAGTATACTAAAAGCAAAAAGACTGAAGGCTGTAGAGGCATTGTTGATGCTTTTTTCTGGATTTTCCCGATGCTAATTGAATTGTACAGGTGTAACTGAGAGTCGAATTGCATGCTCAGACACAGACAAAGACAAATTTTTCATCTTATGAAGCCTATGGCCATAGGCCATTAATTTTGTAAGGAAGTCTCAGGCCAGCACCCCTGTCGAGAGGCTAAGTGAGGGTAACAGCAGTTGAAATAAAGACCAAAATCAAATGAACCCTGATATTATTTTTTTTTAAATTATTAATATAATAATAGCCTGGGGTACTTGCACTACCCCATCTTTAATCTTTTTTTAAACTGGTAGTCAATATGCAAACTCATTAGTTACTGAGTAGTTTAGAGTATATACACTTCACATTTATCATTCCACTGTGTTAGCAGGCAACCCCTCCTGTTCTGAGAGAGAAAAAGGCAAAAGCAGTATCTCTCATTAACTTTCCTGTTTCCATGCTGCTCCACAGGACAGGGCAGGATTGCATTTCTGTGAATTCCTGGATGAGCATTATCCCACAGCAGCTCTTCTCTGTTATCTGAGGAACAAGGTTTTGTGTTTTGGGTCTTGTCTTTGGGAAGATTTTTGACACAGGACTTGTATGATCATAAAGGCTGACTGCTGTTGATATAAAGAAGTCCCATAAAGATCTGACTTCTCTTTAGCCTGTGCAATGACTTCTACAATGAGTCCTAAAAAATCCTAAAGGACACTAGGATTTTCCGTGGCCCTAGGGAACTTTGGCTTTAGTCAACTCTATCCTTTAGCAAAGAGGCACGCTGGAAGTAATGGATTTTATTAGAGCTCACCTGTTCCTCGCCAATATCATAGAATCATAGAATGGTTTGGGTTGGAAGGGACCTTAAAGATCATCTAGTTCCCACCCCCCTGCCATGGGCAGGGACACCTCCCACTAGATCAGGTTGCTCAGAGCCCCATCCAGCCTGGCCTTGAACACTTCCAGGGATGGGGCAACCACAACCTCCTTGGGCAACCTGTTCCAGTGGCTCACCACCCTCACAGTAAAGAATTTCTTCCTAATACCCAATCTAAATCTACCCTCCTTCACTTTGAAACCGTTACCCCTTGTCCTATCATTACACTCCCTGATAAATAGTCCCTCCCCATCCTTAATCACCCCAACAAGTTCTGCCAGCTAATACAGACAAAAGCAGGTTTGACATCATTACAATCTATGGTGAGGGAAAATGGCTGTCCCTCCACCTTCTACCAGACTGGAGAAACAATGAGAAAGAAAAATGACTTTTTTCCTCCATTGCAATCTTGTTCCAGGTATGCTTAGCTGGACACCTGTGCCAAACTCTGGATGTGGGCTCCCTATCAAAGTCCGTGCTCAACACACAGCCAGCAGCTATGACCCAAAATGGAAAGGAAGGCCATTTCTTACATAACTTTATCTGAAAAAATAAATACCCTGGGATAGGGAAAGGCTTTTTTTTTGACAAACACCTTGACAGATCCACTGTGAAAGATGAAAAAACCTCCCATGTCTCCAAAAATCTACAAGAGTAATTGAACAATTTGGGCTCACTGAGGTGTGGAGGGCACAGCTAGGGAGTGCTGGCACAATTCTTCAGGGCTTGACGGCTCCTTGGGAAGAGTCTATTTTTCAGTAAGCTGCTCATTAATCAGGATTCTCTGTAACACTTGGGATAGCCCCAGGACCTTAATCGATTATCTTTTGTCAGTAGAAAGCTAGACAGTCTAGTAAAATACAACCCTGGTGCACACAACACGCTACCCCCCAGCACTGGGTTGTGTTTTATGGGGTGTCAGGCACTTCCTGGGTGCTATATGCAGTTGAACTAAATGTTTGTTTGAGGATAGTGAACAGTCAATGGTCAATAAAACATTATGGACTGCCTATTTAGACAAAATAATATCTAAAAAATGGCCCATAAAAGTAATTCAGTTACAAAGAGTTAATAGGAAGAGGGAGATGAGGCACCTTCTTAAGGTGGCTCAGTGCCCTCTCAAGCTCAGTGTAAGATGCCTACATCCCATCAGCGTCCCATGGCTGCTAATGGGGACTGAGCAGTAGGTTCCCCTCTCAAACAATATCTCCAGGGTGCTCCCTGGGAGCACATGGCCCCAGCCCTGCACCCCTGCAGCAGCCCCAGCTCCTTCTGCCAGCTAAACAGCCCAGGCCCTGGGCAATGCCAAACTGTCCATCTTTTTTACCCTTCCTTTAGGCTACTGTGCTGAAAAGAACAGAAGATTTCAGCTATAGAATACCAGGTTGGAAGGGACCTCAAGGATCTTCTAGTCCAACCTTTCTTGGCAAAAGCACGGTCTAGACAAGATGGGCCAGCATCCTGTCCAGCTGAATCTTGAAGGTGTCCAACGTTGGACCACTTCCCTGGGGAGATTGTTCCAATGGCTTATTGTTCTCATTGTGAAAAATTTTCCTCCTGTGTCCAGGAGCAACTTGTACCCATTACCTCTTGTCTTTTCCATGTGACTTTGTAGCCACCCTTTAAATACTGGAACATGGTGATAAGGTCTCCCCTAAGCTTTCTTTTCTCAAGGCTGAACAAACCCAGTTGTCTCAGGCTTTTCAGTCTTTTGATCATCTTTGTGGCCTTCTCTGGACCCTCTCCAGCCTGTCCACATCTAACCCACATCTAACCCTCAGGGGACCATCTTTAAACAGTGGGCTGTGAAGTCTTTGAGATATATGAACACAATGGTAAAACAAGTGCTTCCAAAATCTTGGACATATCCAAGAGTAGAGGCAGCAGTTCTGTCTGTACATTATATAATATGTATATATATAATATAATGTACATAAATACTGAATATCTGGTCTAGCTATCATTTATCTTTTCCTATCAACAATTTATATGTTTAGGAAATAAAATGTAATGAGAGATGTAAGCTTGATTACACTGAAAATCCTGGGGTCTGACGTTAAAAATTAAGCACTGCTACTATTTTTAGGTGCCAGCACGCCAAACTTTTGAATCATCAAATCGTTACACTTTGTGAAGCATATTTTTCACTGCAGGCCTATGTTGTACAACTATGAAATCATCCTGATTATGTACAAAATTGAGGCACTGATATTTGTAAATACAGGATTCAGCTTATTTGTTCAAAACTTAAATAACCATTTTTTTAACATGAGTAAATTCTTGTGATCTCATGGGTTACAGATGCAAACATCTTGTTGTTAATACATAACAAATACCAAGTATCAATAATAACTAGTGGGCAGGGTCTGTTACATTTACCTTTTCTGGAGTTTGGCTGTTGGATCAACAGAACCTGCATTTTCCCACTCCACTGCTATGAAAAAATCTAGAGCTGTACCACACAAATTCTGTACTCACATCTCTGTTTCTGCCCTTGACAGGAAAGTGAAAAGTTCCCTTCTGAACTCCCAGTGAAGGCCGTGCTTACCTCAGGTTAGGATTCTTGGGAAGCACAATATAATTTCCACTCCATTAGGATGTTTGGATTTGTGCAGCTTCCTGCAGCTTCAATGAATTCTATAGGGAGTAAAAGTCTCACATCTTCTACCTTCACAACCAAACACCTACTGCATAAAGATACATCATTATAGGGTCAGATGGTATTAGTGCAAATTAATTTACAGTGACAAAATAATACTAGGGAAGTATAGGTGATAAAAGGTGCACTTAGCAAAGGAAAAATTTAAGGAAATATACAGAAAATAGATTTAAAATATTTATAGGAAATTTCTTTTAAACTCATCTTGGTTGAAGGGCAAAGTATTTTCCTCCATTTTGCACATAACTATTTCATATATTCCGCTTGTGTAATTTTTTGTTACATAGACCTTCTCAACTTGCTGAATAGTTAGTAACCAAAGCAGGGCTTTCCTCGTATTGTGTTTGGTAACAACTGCCGTATTTTCAGGTATTTCACAATGTCACATGGTATGATAGCGCCGCCGACATTTTCCTCAATGAGGAAAATCTCATAAATCTTCACACCTGTGCAATTCTAAGTCTTCGTGCAGGTCATATTTTATAGTTTTTATATTTAATATATTCCGCTTTAATATAGAAACTTTTATAAACAAATATTTTAATATAATTACATACGAGTATAATATTATAAAATATAAAAAGAATATAAAATGTTGTATGACATAATGTAACTTATAAATATAATTATTAATATAAATAATTAATATAATAGTATTAGTATATAGTAAGATTAATATATTTTTATTTTATACTCTTTGTAATTTAAATATATTTTTATTTTATACTCTTTGTAATTTATTTCTCTGTTCAAAATAGTTGTACTTATTGCTGTTGATAGAGTTGTGGCAAGAACGCTTAGTGTTCCAGATTGTCTGCCCCAACTATGCACAAGGAATCCTCTTCCTTACAGTTACTTTAGCGGAAACATTTCTCCCCTATCATACAGCTTGAACAAATTTTTTCAGTGTTCAAAGGCCTCCTGAAAGGACTGCATCATTAGTCCTCTTCTCATATAACACCTCACCACTTAGTTTAATAAAATCCTTTTTAACTGCTAGGCAGGTAAACTATTAAAAGGTGTCAACACAATGTGACCACAGATAAAGTTACACCTCCAAACCAGTTACGCTTAATTTGACTTGTTATTTTCTAATTTACTGCAGTGATATGAAACTCTTTATTTCTACTAGTGATCTTTCACTGAAAGATTTTGTATAATGTCACAAGTAGTTACTGCTTTCATTTAGAGATTGCATGTAAAGAGCTGTATTTCCTCTTCTGCAGCTTTGATTATCCATGAAATATTAGGTTAAATCAAATTTCTCAGTTTTAAACTGGATAGCCTTACCTTTGCTACCATAGGTGTTTTGGTTGTTGGGGTTTTTTTGGTTTTGCTTTTTTTTACCCTTGGTGGCTGGGTGAGAGAAATACAGCTCGTTCTTTCCATTGGCAAGTGACTATCCAATATGAATGATATTAACAGTCTCAATGGTTTTGGTAACTCTGTTGGTGTAAATAAAAATCCATGCTCCTGAAAAACCTAGCACATTGCTTTAGCAATGATGGTTGGAATAACGGAAATTTAAAGTATTTTCTGCGATTCAGAATGTAGTTGGTTTTGTTTGTTAAGTAATACAGCCATACAATATGTTAATGTGTTACATTGGGGTGGAACGTGTTTAGATAGATGATCGGGGGCATGAGGTATATTTTATCAAGATATTTGTTGGCATTTGCTGATTTGTGACCACAGGTTTTTATAAGATAATGTAAAGTCACTGTGCCCATAAAGATGCTGTAAAGGTGGAACTGAGGTAATTCCAAATGTATTGTAGATCATCTCAGTGGAATAAGGTATCTTAAACACACCATTGAGTACATGTAAGCAAACAAATAAATTGAAATTTTGGGGCTATAAAAGAGACTGTTGGGGGAAAATGCTTCATAGGTATATCCAAGATGACACCTTTAGAAGAGGTTGGTAATTTTGTTTTACCACCACAATGTGGTGGTCAGGAATTCACCAGTGAAAGTGGCAAAGATTAACTAGGCACTATAAGATCTCAGTTCAGTTTGAGAGTTGGCAGTATCTTCCTCTCTATGCCCAAATCTTGCTGTTCCAGGCTTCTCAGGCAGATTTATCCCAGCTGCTTGCATAATAAATTAATTTATTATTATCATCTGGATTAGGTTGTTTTCAGAGGTACCACATAGAACAATGTAGAAGACTATAAAATGTTATTAATCAATATGGTAATAAGAGACTTCTAGTGCAAACCCCTACATATGACCTGAATTTACAATGCATGAGATCAAAAAAGGATTAATACCCTGCTGATTTGCTGTAATTCTGCCATCCTCTGGAAGAAGTAGTGTTGATAAGAAAGAAAAAGTGTTAAAGGACACTGATTATTTCGTATGGGATCCACTATTACCTTTTAAGAAGTAAAGTATTTGGTATTTCAAATGAAGAAGTGTTAATTAAAATACAGACTTGAACCAGTATTTTTCATGGTCAGGTTAAAAACAATCTTCCCCTTCCATTATCTACCAGAATTATTTCACAATGTTGCTCTAGAAATGATAATTCAGACCTTTTGGCATTGGTGACTAGTCAACAAATGAGGTGGTTGGAATAATGTTGGAATCTTATTACTCTGGGCCTTATAAAACTAAAGAAATAATTTCTTTTCATCTTTTTTTCGTATGCTCTGAGGGCAGACAATGTTACTGTTATGTTCTGTGCTTATCATCTGTGCTCTTAATTCTGTGCCAAAAACCCAATTTGTATGTATGGATTCATACAGCATGAGACTTCAGTGGGACTGTAAACAGTATCAATGAGTGAAGAATGCAGCCTCTTATTTGAAGAAACCTTGATCTATTATAAGTACATCTTGTGTTTAAAAAGCAAGGTGAAAAATTTTTTCCCCCTCTTGATTTTGCAACATGCATTCCTCATTTAGTTGCACAGACTACTCTGACCTAGTGATTTCACCTCATAAAACATAAATAAATTTGTTTTTTCAATTACAGTAATTTCTATAGGCATTAACCGAGCTGAAGTAATTCTAGATATTGGACATACTTGTTTTAAAAGATGTGTCCCAGCATTCTTAAGGACCTGGACTAAGATCTTATACAGCCTACTTACATTTTGCCTCAGTACTCCTTGTTGCAGAGTTACCTCACAGGCTAAGAAATACGAAGGAAAGGGTTATTATTTTTATTATTTTTGTCTCTATTTTGCAGAGCACTTCCTGGGTTTGCCCAATCCTTGAGGAAGACTGTGGCAGAACCAAACTTTTTGATCAAGCAGAGTAATTTCCATAACATTCTTTATGGTTTCTGACTGAAATAACTGTTGATTGCCTGTAAAAAAGGGGAGGAGGGGGGAGGGGCAAATGTGAAAAGTAAACTTAGCAAAATCTTCTTTCTGACTATGTCAATGTGCAAATTTTTTTTTCATATGTGACTTACAAGTGATGGAAGCCAACCGCCTGGACTTTTCCACCAATTTAAACTACCAAGTGAGACAAAAAGGGCAAGTCAGCATGCACGACACTTAACCTTGACTTTCCTTGTGTCTGTTTTTAAGTGACCTAAATCACAGTGACTATCAAGTTCTTTCTCCTGGAATAGTTCAGTAAGATTTGAGCAAAGTTCTCACCTAGATTCTTTCAGTATGATAAATCAACACACATTTCATACTTTGGTATATCATAAAATGCGAACTCCCTGCAAACTCACAGTAGCAGTCAAATGTTTCTTCATTTATACCACTGTCAGTTCAAAATGACACCTGCTCCTGCACATGCACTCTTGTGATACTAAAAATAGAGAGGAAAAAAGAACAAGAACCAACAGAAATGGCGTTCCCCAATCCTGGGTGTATTGGAGCTTTTCCTGCTTCTTCTTTAGTGACTTTGCACTGTCAAGTATTTCAATTTCACATCTTTCTCTTGTACAGGATACAATAAAAACATGTAAACTTAAGCATGGATTTCTATCCTGAATAAAGGTGTTAACTAAAAGGTAAGCACTATCCATAAATGTCGCAAAATGTCTTTACTTAAAAGCTATTACCCAGGAACAAGCAATTAAATGCTATTTAGAGCTGGTTGAATACTCATCATTTTTCTCTTCCTCGTTCTGAGGCTCATAGCTATTTCCATCCTAGGTTTTCAGGGAAATGACTGCAGAAATAGAGATAACCAGATACTTTTTTGCCTTGTTTTAAAAGTGCTAGTAGGATTAATTGCCATGAGTGCAATGCCATCTGTCAGTGTCCCACAACAACATATCACGAAAGCATCCAATTAGCAAATTCAGGATGCAGTTTAATTAATCAAATGTAAAGCTCCAGATTTAAGACCCTTTATTTCTCTATTCACTTCAATAACCCCTTATTTCATTTAATATGGTGTCGTCTCATCCCTCTCTGTTCTGCTCTTTGTATTACCTCACCTTCAGTTTGCATCTCGAAGTTACAATTAGACAACAATATTTTTCCACAGTTTTATGCACTTTGCCTGTCATAGGTACCAAGAGCTAGTTTAGAATTATGGTAAGTAGTCTTTTTATTCAAAGTAGGACCTAACTAAAAAGATTAATTATATTTTTGACCTTCACATTTAAAGATCAAAATATTTCTGGCTATTGCTGCCTGGGCTTTATTCACTCATGGCTTAAAATGGCAACAAATTGCATTAAGCACAGCAACAACCTTCATTCGTTACCTTTATTGCTCTGAAGAAACAGTCTGGGAGGCTCTGTGTGTTTGCCTATGTACATTTGTGATTCAGTGAAAGTCCATAACATTGTGTTGGAAGAGAATATTGTGGAAATTGTTTTTTAAGCTTGGAGTATTTATTATTTGCAGTAGGAGAGGGGTTTTTTTTCCCATAAAATTTGATAAATAACTTGATTGATAAATAAATTTTACTCCTTTACAACTGCCATGATGTGACAGAATATTTCCAAAGCACATATTATTCCTGGTGGCGATGGCAGAAATTTTAAACGTGTTCAACTATTTGATCCTGTAAGAACTAATTTACAGCTTCTCCTTTTGGTCAAATGGTCAGTAGTAGATACTATTTCTATCTCGTCATTTCATCCTGCTACTGTCAAGATGATCACAGTGGAAAATATTTCTATCTGAGGATGCCGAATAAAGTACAGAAATAACATTTTTATGTCTAAAATGTTTGTTTTGAATGGGCTGGTGCTGGTTCATTGTGAGGCAATAAAGGTTAAACACAGTTCTGAGGAAGACGTCTGGCCCCCAAAGCAGTAAGATATATTTTCAAATGTTATGGGGATAGCCTTTCATCTTGATTGCTGATTACATTGATTTCTGGTCTGCTTTTTCATCATTTGTTTGAAGATAAGTCCAGAAATATATTGAAAAAAATACAGATAAAGAAATATAGTGATTAAAATATTCTCTTGATACGTGCAGCCATCATTCATCGCTCAACATGTACCATTCTGAAATATTATGTAGCTGTATTAGCATCCAGAATGCAACAGGCGTTGTTTGCATTGCATCCTGGAATTAGGGCTATTGAGACAAAAGTCTTCCTGAAGGTCCTTTGACCCCTTCTTAATCTATGCCAATTGCTGCGTCAGTATTCTGGGGAAAAAATAATAATCAAAACTACATTTAAAATTATGTTTAAATGGTTCTTGTTCATAACCCTGAATGCTGGTACCCTGAGATCAGTGACAGGAACCCCTAAATCTCATTTCCACGCTCTCTTGCATATTCATGTTCTTTGATCCATTCAGTGACAGTGTTTGTGACTAGTAATAAAATTACAGGATATTTTGTACACCAGTGTGTTTAAGATACAAGACAAGAGTGACGGATTACTGTGGGGAGAGCTGACCTAAATTCAGCCCTATGATCAATATTACAGATCAGGCTGGTAAAAAAATATGGGTGTTTAAGAAATACAGCTCGTTGTTAAGCAAGACTTAATTGTAGTTCTGTTTCTTCCCTGATGTTTTAGAGCACGTTTTTCAGAAGAGTGATACTTTCTATTTCTTGCCATGCCACCCAGCTCCTGAATAAAATCATTACTGAGTTTCAGCTCTTGGCCCTCAGCAGTGTTCCCTTTATGCTGAAACATACAGATCAGATTTTCAAAGATGGTTCCTTAACCTTTGAATGCAAATTCCTTATTTTTCCTGTGTTACTGAAAGACGTCTTCCAGTGAGAACACATGAAAAGTAGCTGACAGGAAGATGGCAGGATCAGGCTTAGAAAATGCCCAGCTACTTACCAACACATGAAAAAATGAGTACAATCTATCCTTGCAAACACAGAAACGAGTCAGCTTGTGTATGGTTTTTCCTCTTTAGTATTTTGTCAGAAGTTTCCAAATAAGCTCCTGGTGCACACTAAGGTAGGCTGGTATTCACATTTGTATCACTGATCTTTCCCTTCTTCCCTCTTCACCATTAAGAAGGGTCTGTGCTTGGGGTTTCTCAGAACATTTTGTATTCACTCCTCACTGCACAAATGCAGTTCTGCACCTTCTCTGATATTTTTTATAAGACCAACTATAGAAATTTTAAAGGTCTTTTTACAAATGTAAAAGAAAATTTACCAAAAAAGGTAAGCCATACAAGCAAATCGGAGAACTTATTTTACATAGGAATCTAGTCCTAGCAATCATCTGCCTAAGAGGGACGTGCAGGTGGGGCTGTGGTCCTAAAGTCACTCCTTCTGTTGCTGTTGGGTCCCATAGGACCTGTCTTGCTGAGGACTGTGAAGAAGCGCTTGCGCTCTGTCAACGTGGCATTACTGATATTTGTATGTCAAATCACCACTGCTCCACAGACACCCCCGGAGCACCCTAACCCACACAAGACACCACCAGGGAGGACACTTTTGGGGTAGGAAGGTATGTTCTGTTTTTCCCAGTGTCTGGGGGGAGGTGGGAAATGTGATCTGAGCTCTGTTACCCTGCACCATTCACAAGCTATCACTCCACCCAGCATCTCCTGGAAACTCAGTCTGGTGTACCTTAACCAGTGGATTTCAGCAGATGGCTTTTCAGTGAGGTCCATCATGGCTATTCTACCCAGCCCCTGCAGGATTTGCAACTGTGAAGACCTGGTGTCACAGGAAATCTGAAGGAAAGACGTCTGAGTGGCAACATAATAAACCAGGCAAGGTCTGTCTCCATGTTCCATTTTGTGCCTGAAAAGGTCAAGTCACTCTGATGGGGAAGAGGACAGAGGGCAAGTAAAGTAAACACAAGTTCTCATGGTGCTTGTTCTCACGGAAGGACAAACATCTCACACAGTGTCCTCCTGCTTATCAAGCAGCATAAGAGACCTCACCTCCACACAGTCCTCACCGGCTCAGATAAGTGAGAGCTGTACAGGGCCAGGCACTGGAGTCTGTTGCTCCTCTGCCACGGGGATGCAGGGCACTCCACCATACCTCCTCAAGGACATACTCTTGCATAGCACTACAGGGCAGAACATACAGGGCAGTTGCCTGTACTTAAATATAGTAACAAAATAAAGGCTTAAACCCAGCTGTGTTGGATCTCTAAGAATTAAAAGCACATACAAAGTCAGTTAAAATCAACAGATCTAGTGTCTTGTGTTTGTCAGGGAATCCCATTTCAAGTAGAACTCTTTTCCCAATATTCCTAATATTTCACACCCACTTACAGACCAGGACTGATCCTACTTAGCTGATAAAGCAGTGTAAAGCAGTGTGCATGGATGTAGAGTTGAGTTTTATTTGACTAAGATAAGCAGAAAAACTGGCATCTGTCTTTCCCAGAGAACCCATATGATGACACCAAAAAACCCAAAAAAGGGTTTGTTGGCAACATGCATGAGTATCTTCACTCTATATTTGTATCATACCACAGGTAAGTATAGATACTTTATAGGGAAATTCAACAGAGAGATGCTGGTGATTGGATTTCCCTTTACTAATGGCAAAAAATGGAACAGACTAGTCTTTATACAAGAAAAGGTGATCCAGTAAATCAAATGAGAGTAGAAGAGAAAAAAACCCAAAGCATAAATTAAATGAAAAGTCTTCTGAGGAAATGGATAACATTAAAACATAGCTGTAGCAGTTGGTTTTACGTTTCTTTTCTGTGATGTGAGACTATGCTTCACTGATCATACAGAGGTCAACACAGGCTTTTGAGGATAAAACATGAAGTTTATGACAATTGTGCTTGTATCTAGTACTGTGTACACATGAAGAAGAGATAAATCACTCAATTTCTGGCTATCACTAGTAGAAAACCAGGATCCCTTTGGAGCAATGATGATTAAATAACAGAATTTTAATATTTCATATTTAACTTTTTTTAAAACCTATCAATTTTTAGACAAGGATGGGAAAATTACAGTGCTCAGTGTTTGTCAGCCAGTTGCAATGCTCAATTTTTATGTCAGTTTTTTAAGTTCTGCACTGAAGTAAGAATGGGGATATATAGATACCTGTTACTATCAGTGCAATAGCAAATTTGTCATAATGTTTGTTAAAACTGAATTCTCGTGCTCTGCTGACAGGCAGGACTCAGTAGACTGATTTTTGTGACTGAGTGGAGAATAAGATTTGTTCGGATGACATGTCTGCTGTAGGCAGAATGTAAAGTCTGGTTTGGGTGCAGCCTCCTGAAGGTCATTTGCTTATTCCATGCAAAAAGATGTCGTTTTTGCAATTCACCAAAGTTCAGAGGTGGTGGCAGGCTTTGCTTGGTTTTCTGGTCTGTGGTGGACATTTACTAACTTCCAGAATGAAAGACAGAATTAAGAACTTATCAGAAAACAAGAAAAAAAAACCCATAATGCTCATCCTTTTCTATATACCATGTTTTCGATGTTATAGACAAATTCTTTTGAATGAATAACGCAAGACCTCACAGAAGGGTCGCCTTTCACTAGCAAGCTGAATGGGAATTTGAAATGGAAATAAGGCTGGTGATCCGGAGAAGGAGGACCTTCCTCTGGTTAAAGGAATAGAAAAAAATTGCAGAGATATCACAGCCTCAGTGGTATACTTTATTCCTTATTTTATTTCCTTTTCCCAATTACCTCACTGTTACCAATTACCAGAGAAACAATCTGATTCACAGTTGAAGAAAACCAGTACAGCTAATGATCATGATATCTACATTTCATATTATAACATGGATGTACATAGATTTGGTTCCAATCAAAGGTGTACTAATGTACTAAATACCAACATAAACTAAATTAATATCTTTTATATTGAACCCTATGTAACTCAACGCATACGAAATCAGAAAGCAAAATCTGATTTTATGTTGTGAAATCTTACTACGCATTTTTCCATATTTATCTGAGAAGGCAAACAGAAATTCAGAAAGGTTTGTGGAAGTGTGCGTACTAACAGGGTGCTTCTGCAGCTATAATCAGTGTTTACTCCACAGTTCTTCAAATAATACATAAACAGAGAGGTCAGAATGGCGATACTGTATTGTTCAGGGACTCTATAGACTTATCCTTCTCAGCTGTAGCTTTTCTAAAAAAACATTTCTGCTGCCAGCAGCTTGAAAGAACATATATTTGTCTCATGTTTTCCGTAGCCAACTGTTGGGATTATGGATTCATCGTGTCATAACTGTATTGGTTCCAGCTCGGATTGGGAAGGAGTGCATTCATGCTCAAGCCATTCTAAAGTGAATTTATTGACTCAGTGCACCATAGTCAACATCAGAACAGCTTTTTTTCCCCCTTTTTTCTCTTCTCCTCTGTAGTGTGTGCACTGTGCACCCTTCAGCCTTATTTCCTTATTTTTGTTCTTTCTCTGGGCTTCCTTCCCCTCCCTTTTTTGTTTTTTCTTGCATAACTGAGACATCACTGTGCTTTTGCATTCAGAATCAGTTAGCCATGGCACAAAACATGAAAGACTAAGAGTAGAAAAACATAATTATGGTAGGACAATATCCTATTTTGGACAAGCTTCAGAACAAACTCTGATATTTAATGAATCAATATATAGTTACCATGGCAACCTTCACTGATCACATTTGACCTTGCAGCCATGAAATCCTTCTTCTAAAACACAGGCAAACAAGAGTGTTTGCTGCAGGAACCTTCATAACCCTGATTGAAACCTGGGACAGAAATGGCTTTAGTCACAGAGTCCTGAACAGCCTAACAGCACCTGCAATGTGATTAGTGTAAGAAAAAATAATGCACTAAATTGTAGCTCCATATTTGGAGTATTTCTTCGAGGTCATAAGTATGGAGAGAAACTGGAATTTTAAGTACTTTGGAATCAGATTCTGTATGGAATGAGTTGTAGAAAAAATAAACAGAAGATGACATTACCTTTTTGTCTCTCTGTGAGTCTACTGTGTTTTATTACAATATCTTGAGTTATGGCTTTTGGAGGAGGGCTTAGCAATTGTAATGAATATATGTCATGGCTAGTCTTGGGCGATATGATATCCTGTGTTGGCAAGAAGCTGAGCTGTTGTCAACTATTTTATTCCTAGCTTGCAACAGTTAAGAATACACCGTAAAATATGGTAAAAACAAATGAGCAAGAGCTTGTGGACGTAACAGTGCTACCTCCATTGATGTTCAGAGGCTAATCATTGCCTCCATTAATGCTTCAAGGCTAACAAGCTAATAAAAGTGTAAGCTGCTCAAACGGCCTAATGACTCTTGCCTTGTTATTTTGTGATATTCACCATATGCAGGCAGTAGAGTTCTTTTTTGTTTTCATAATGCAGCTCTTGATGTATAGCTGCTGTTCTGTTATTTTCTGATTGTTAATTTTTATGAGCTTTCTTTTTCTTGGATTACTGATACACGGCATATTACGGCTGCATTTTCTTCGAATTGTGCTGTTTGAACACATAAAAAAATAAAAGCTTGTATTACGCCTAGGGACACTTTAAAACATCATCTAATAAAAATCTTTAATATGTAGTTCTTGCTCTTTGGGGAGGTTTATGTACAGCAACTTTGTGTTCTGTTCCTTTGTGAGTCTTGGGATAGAACCATATCTGACCTCAGTATCAAGCAGTTTGAATTGTTTGGTCTTTTTATTCCCTCTAATTTTTTATTTTTTTGTGTGTGTTATGAAAGGATTGTACAATACATAAAAGTGGGACAGACAGCTGGAATCACTGCCTCTCAGCTGAGGAGAAAAGTTCATGCTACAAACCTGCCAGTTTGCTGAGTGAGAGTGGGTACATGCCACAGCAGAAGTGAGGATACATTTTCAAATGACAGGAGCCGGGACGTGATTCTGCCCCTCTGCTCTGCTCTGGTGAGACCCCACCTGGAGTACTACGTCCTGCTCCGGAGCCCCCAACATAAGAAGGACATGGACCTGTTGGAGTGGGTCCAGCAGAGGGCCACGAAGATGATCAGAGGGCTGGAACATCTCTCCTATGAAGACAGGCTGAGAGAGTTGGGGTTGTTCAGCCTGGAGAAGAGAAAGCTCTGGGGAGACTTTATAGCAGCCTTCCAGTACTTAAAGGAGGCCTACAGATGGGGAGGGGCGTTTTATCAGGGAGTGGAGCGATAGGATGAGGGGTAATGATTTTAAGCTGAAAGAGGGGAGATTTAGATTAGATATTCGGAAGAAATTCTTTACCCTACAGGTGGTGAGGCACTGGAACAGGTTTCCCAGCGAGGTGGTAGATGCCCCATCCCTGGAAACTTTCAGGTTCAGGTTGGACGGGGCTCTGAGCAACCTGATCTAGTTGAGTGTGTCCTTGCTTATTGCAGGGGGGTTGGACTAGATGACCTTTATGGGTCCCTTCCAACCCAAACTATTCTATGTTTCTATGATTCTATGATTTGAATTTTTTTTAGATATAAGGAAATTCTCCATGATCTCGTTCAGTCCTCTTGTGTGCATTCAGTCTACCAAATTTTCTACTGATTTCACACCAGTTGTTTCTTCAGAGCCACTTCATGTTTAGATAATGGCAACCTTAAAGCTAGCCCATGTATGATTTACTTTGTGTATCATTGGAAAAAAGCAAACACTAGTGATGAGTGTGCAGTAAAAAACTCTTTCTGTAACAAATAAGATAAATCATACCAGAGAAACCATTCGTAAAAATTATGTGCCATTGTAGAAACAAAAACTGTCTATTATATGCAAGGTTTTTAGATCTGTTTAAGTAAAGTACAGAAGTGGATTTTGTGCTTCTTTCTTTTTTTTTCTGCAGGCAGTTCAGTTTAGGTTTTGACACTTTCCCACAGTTTTTAGCATTAAATAAACCCCTGATACTGGTTTATAATATATTGCAATGTTTTATTTTCAAGTCCTCACCTTTTTTTGATTAAAATAGTGTATGTGGTATGGCTACAGTTACAGTATTTGACCTTCCAAATGACTATGATCTTTCCAAAAATTAGTCCAGTTGGCAAGAAGAATATGGCTTCAAATCAAGACTCATGTTTTATGTCAGACTGCTTAGCTCTGTGAGGAGCTAGCAAAGCTGGGCCAGGATGTGGCCAGGCTGGTAAAGTCCTGTCAGTATAGAGGCCCCTGACGTTAGTGCATCACTCTGATGTCAGACAGGTTTGAGGAGCCCAGGGGCAGGAGGGCTACCAAAAAAACAGAGAGGAAATCAGAAGAATATGGCAAATATTTTCCTCTTTTGGTATTTTTAACACACCCTAAGAAAGAAAAAAATAGATGCACAGAAGGCAGCATGAACTTGCACTGTTCTAAAAAAATCTCTGACAGGATCTTGCATTTTTCTTTCAGTTCCTGTAAGCGGGCAAAATGGCTTTTATTAAAGTGCTGGGAGGCCTTTACCGTACCGCCTCGCCTCCACCCAGCAAGGCTTGCTGCAAAGAAACTGACGTGCAGAACCGTTCACCAAGAGCTGCTATCGGTATTGCCAGAAAGAAACTTGCTCTTTCCTTTCTTCTGTGCTATGTCTGAAAGGAAATGGTACCTAAGAAAGGTATATATTCCAGTATACTAGGCAATCTTTTGCAGGAGGAAGTGTCTGTATTTGCCACAATCATGTCCCACAGCCCACCGACCAAACCTGGGGATCTTGATAGTCGGTAGGAATTAGTGATAGGCAGAAAATCTGGGACATAATGGTTGGACTCAATGATCTTAAAGGTCTTTTCCAACCTAAACGATTCTATGATTCTGTGATTCAATAACACTTGCCAACACTGAAAAATATCCAGATAAAAGAGTGGAAAGATGCTCAGTTTAGCTCAGTTTAAATACAGTGAACACAGAGAGTTGTTATTTTCAGGGCACCTCAAAACTCTTTCCTGCCTGCACTGCTCTTTGCTGCTTTGTATGTTTCCAATCACATGCCATGTTAAATTGAACTGATCATGTCAGGGAGAAGATAGGGGAAAGTGGTAAACTGAAGACCTTTACTGTCAATCCGTTCAGTTTTCATATACACTGCTGCAGAGAATCTTCTCAATATTGCCTTGTCAGAAATACAGTTTCTGAGAGTGGAAAATTACAGTTTCTCGGGGTCAGAGTTGTGCAAGTTCAGAGAAACTGATCTCCTTCGTGCCCACAGGAAAGCCTGTTATCCACAGCAAGGTGTCTGACTTGAATATTGGTTAACTATTTTGTGATGGGAAACTCTTCTATGGTAATCCAGTCTGAGGTGGACAAACAAGCAAAAATAGGAATCATATATCTATAATCTACTCTCCTGCAAAGTGGCAAATTCTTGAAAGAACAAATGCATCTTAGTGTTTCTTTGAAGCACACTTTATTGAGAATGCAACTCACTGGATTAGCTAATATTTCACTATTACTGAACATAACAATGGCTAATGAATAGTGGTTATGAAGGTTTACACCATATTAGTGTACAGAACTGTAAGCTGTGATGCCATTGGGTTACCCAAAGGAAGTATAAAAAGGCATTAACACTGTAAGGAAAGACATTGTCAAACTGGTGTAAATCCAGTAGGAGGGAGATGGTTAGGAGCCTGGAGAAGATGATATATGATGAGAGGCTGAAGGAGCTGGGTTTGTTCACTCTAAAGAAAAAGGATGCAGGAGGCATCTAATCACTAATCATTCAGCTACCTAATGGCTGGTAATAGAGAAGGCAGAGCCAGAGTCCTCTCAGAGGTGTATGTGAACACAAAAGAGGCTCCTGATGCACGTTGTAGCAAGGGAAACTCTGACTAGAGAGAAGGAAGCATTCTTAATGTTTTTTGAGAACTGAGCAGGGGACCCTTCCAACTGAAACTGTTCTAGAATATGTTTTTTCTTATGTAAATAGAATAAGTCCCTTGTGTTTCTGTTTCAGTGCTAGAAAGGTGCTTGGTACACTGCTTCTTGGTACAAAAGCAGTATATCTGATAAACCATTAATACTTCATTTTTTTTCATTCTTCTTTCTTTGATATCAGAATTACCAAATCACCCCTCAGTACATATTCCCTGTCAACCAAAACTGTTTCTGCTTTGAGATGGATTAGAAACATCTGTAAGGCTACTTGTAAGACCTCCATTGCTCAGGCTTTCAAACTCTGTGCTACTGAGCAGGGTCAGTTAGAACCTTAAGGGCCTGCTTGGTTACAATCATTCATAATCTTCCTTCTCTTACTCCTTATCTGTGTGCTTTTATTCTCTAAAATACAATTAGGAGGTTGCTTGCCAACAGAGGAGGGTGTTTGGGGCAGATTAGTGAGTGAGGGAATGATGAGGATTTGGAAAGGCTGACATAAGTGAGACAGAAAAAGGAAGCACGAAACAGCTTGGGAGAAAGACGGAGAGAAGCATGAGCAAGACCTAGGTCAGAAATGTACTAACCCATCAAAACAGAAAGACCTGAAGGTGGAGGCAACATCTGTCATAAGAACTGGAAGGATTCTTGAAGCCTGTTTAGCTTGCAGAAGATGGAGGGACCAAGCATGTTATGGTTAGGAAAAGGAGTTAGGAAAGTTGGGAGTAGGAAAAACATATTCCTTCTAAGCCATAACACTAAAAAGACCATTTTTCAACACCACTTTCTTTCACAAGAGTCTCATATTACACTAGTGTGAGATGAGGTTTCTCAGCCTTCAAGTCCATAAGAATGGCACAAGCATGGCTCAATGTTTTTGTATCCTACAATAGAAATTAACTTTTCTGCCTCTGTTACAAAATCTCCACATAAGCCCAGCTATGGCCACGTGGCTATGGAGGTCACACAGGCTGTCAGATCTTCTGTGCAAACCTCGGTGACAAGGATGCCTTCTGCTATGGCCATGCCTCAGTTTCGCTTTCCATCAGCCAGTGTGTGACCTGTTGTTTTTCCAGGGTCAGCTCAGGCACAAGCAAGACAGCATTATGGGCAGCCAGGCTGTCATGGAGAGAAGCTGCTTGTGGGGATGGAGAAGCCACCAGAAGTGGTTGAACTCTCCCATTCCCCTCCAGGGAACTGAATTCTCCAGGGCTTTTCTTTCTTTTGTCTCTATCTCTTCTCTCTCCTCTTCCCCCTCCTGTTTCCTTCCTCTCTTCTCCTTCCCCTTCCCGCAGCAGAGTAGCCCATGCCCCTCACACATGGAGGGGAGGTTTATCTTGTTTGCACAAAGAGAAATTTGGAACTGACTCTACTCTCAATTTTCCCATCTGGATTTTATTCCTTCTGATGGTTCTAACTTAGGCAAAATTATTGACTCTCTTCTCTTAATTTTATTAATTTTAACCGGCAACCTACAACTTAACGATGCCAGCTTCACACAGAGGTGGGAGAAATGTTTCAGGCAAGCAGTTATGCTGGCTGAAATCACACAGCTTTGAGCTTACTCTATGTTAAATTTGGCCATTAGTTTTACAAGAGCCCACAAAAAACAGGAATAAAAATGTTTGCTCAGTAACAGCCCTGAGAGCTGAAGAATAGGTCTGAACAAATGTCCGGGTATTTGTCTGTCTTTATAAATATTACCCACATCAGACGGATCTTTGTGCCCAGGCACGAACAGCGGAGCCAGAGCTGGAAGCTGTTCAGATCACAGACGGCTGGCCCCAGACTGTTTCTCCTCTGCCTCCATGACCGTGGTTACTTGGAAGGCTGATCTTTATATTCCCACCTTCCCAGCTAAGGTCAGAGCCTCCCAGGCTCCAAAACAGTGACTGGGGAAACCCTAACAAAAGCAAGAAACACCCTTCACCTGATTGTTTTGCTTCTGTTCCAGTGAACCGTTTATATTAGGTTAAAAGAGAATGTTACGTTGCCTATTTTAAAAGAATAAATCCTGTCTTGGGAAAAATATCAAACAGCATCATAACATATTGTATTTGAAGAAAATGCAATAGTTTGCGTTAAGCCAACAGAAGCCCAGTATTATATAGAGCCAAAAAGAACCAAAAATATTCCCTACAGGTTTATGATTTATTTTTACCGCATTCAGCAGCTAATTCTGATTACTTTTATTAAGCATACAAAATCCAGACCTGCGTACTTCACAGGGAAGAACAGGCAAAACAGTGAAATCCGCAGCGGCGCTTTTCTTTCAGCTTCCTTTCAAGCCTCTGGCGTTAAGATCTCACGTGCAGGGAAGGAAGAGGAAGCCATTTGCTGAGCATGACAAGGTTGCTACCTCTTAGGATCAATGTTACACATTCTTGAGTGCCATCTACTGGCATTTTATTAACTATTTACATACACAAACAGAAAGCGCTTCTGTAACCTCTGGTGCCAATCAGAGACGGAAAAACAGACTTTGTGTTCCCACATATGACGGCTCCCATGTTTCAAAATCAAGCGCAAGGGGCTGAATCTCGAAATGCATTCCCAAAGTAGAAAGATAGAGCAAAAAAATAACAACTTAAAGCACGAAAAAAGAAATTATATATTTTAATGTTATTCTTAAATGCAAGCCCGTTATCAGGAAATTAAATGTACATATGCATTTGCCTCCTGTCACTAGGAAAACGAATATTTCTTTAAACCAAAGTGGGATGGTTTTGGTTCAATGTGCAACATTCTACTTTATCCTCATTTCTGAGTTATTCAATAATTTTTGCCTTTTCAAAAAGAAAATTCGATAATTTTTTTAGACCAAACTGTCATTTTAAAATGAAAAATGAATTTAGTACCAAATAATATTAAATTCAATATTTTGGCATTTGCAAAAATAAACATTTAAATTTTATTTAATTGATATGAAATATCCTGAAATTTTCCAAAATCCTTTCTTTTTTTTCCCCTTGGTAGATGAAAGGCACATGATCTTCACCTGAGCATTTTTGCCCAGCTGTAGATCTGTTACTCTATTTAGGTTTGTCTCAAGGGAAAAAAAAAAACTATACAATTTAGCATAACTTTGTGTTTTTAAGACAAAATGTACACATTCTTTTCCAAAGTGAACAGATAAAGCTAATTGAATATAATGAGGGCTTGAACCTTTGCTGCCACATTAGTTTTAGCATGATTTGTCTAACAGGTGATAGAAATTGTGATTGGAAGAATTTTTTGTCTCTAAGAATCCAATCTTTCACATCTATGCCCCCAGTTTACCACCACTGCTGAGGAGATGAAGCTACATTTTATTCCAAGGCCAGACCTGTCAGAGTAACGCTCATTCAGTTTGCAAAGTATTTTCAGACAAATTCTCCCAGCCAAATTTTAATCGCCTCCATTGCATCATGCCACTAGACTTGTCACTTCAGAGGGCAGGGATGACATCTGAAAGTGTGATGTTATAAATAGAGCGCAAAGCATTTTTATAATAGTCTCTGGTCCTAGGCTATGGTGAAAATGGGTATGTTGAACTGAAGCTCAAATGAGCTCTTTCTTGCACTTCTAAACTGACTGAGTGGGTTGGTGAGAGAAAGGAAAAGAAGGTCTATTATAAGCTTTTTTCCCCTCGGTTTTCCTGCTTCCACTGTCTGCCAATGATTCCCCAGGATATATAAAACCTTCAGCTTCACAAGGGCATAACAAAACCCGGTTCTTATTGTTATGGGGCCCCAGGAGAGAATGGAATACACTAAAAAAT
>VYZM01016679.1:81053-122836 GCA_013398915.1 Dromas ardeola | reverse complement strand
TAGTAACTGATGTCTTAAAAGTAAATGAAAAAGGTGTAATATTGCAAGCTTTTGAAATCCAAGTCATCCACAATATAATCAATAGCAAGCCTCCACTTGTTGCTCTTATTAATAAGTCTTTTTTGGCAAGTCTGTAGCTGGTAACCCAAAGGGGGGATTAAAACAGCAGAAGTTACATACCTTGTTTTTCTCAAGGCTTATTTCCTCCGGGCCCCTCTGCTCTCCAGCCACCCTGTAGGACTTGCAGCTTCACCTGTCAGGCCTATGCAAACAAGCCCTTATAACAAGAAAACTCTCCACCATCCTTATTTTTTATGAAGGAAATGGTTTTCCATATCTGCTGCTTAATCCCAAACCCTGGCGAAGCAAAGCAAAACTCTCTCCAGCCTTCCAAATACCGGTGGTCTGCCCAACATATTGTTTTCTTGGATTCTTTGAAGTTGTTTGTCTAAAGATGTCATTTCATTTGTCATTGTTTAATTTTATGATGATTCCTCTTGACAATCTTTTTTGATTCCATTCCATAAAGTTTCCCATCATTAGAAATTTCATAAAACAACCATTTGGTTTAGAATATTTATTTGAGATGAAAATAACATTTTAATTTAATTTAATTTTTAAATAACATTTTAGTTACTCCTAATATACTCTACAGCTGAAAAGTTCTGTCCCTGGGCAATTCTCTTCTCCATGATAGCTTCCTACTTGTGCTTTCTTGTACAAATTTGGAGATTCATGTGTTTTACAGCTATCCCCATGACGTTCATTTTTGGCTTCTCTTCTTATAAACTGTCATGCATTTCAGCTTTCCTGCTGTTAAATCTTGTTGTTTGGCAGTCTCACACTGAAAACAGTTAAGCCGTTTTGCATGAGCAGCATTTTGCTGCAATAGCTTTACATATACATCCATGTTCAGTGAGTGTTTAATGAGTTTTTGTTTTTCTAAGCATTGCAATCCTGTTTTTATAATAAGTTGCATTTTGCTGATTGAGGAGGATTTGTTCTGTAGCAGCAAACCTTGAGGGAAGCAGACATCTAGTGACTGACATTTCAGGCAGCACTATACAAAGGCAGCTGTGTTATCCTTTTAAGACAGTAGCTGAGAGTTTGCATGACTCAGGTAGCTCTTCTTTCATCACAGTTGTTATTCTGTCCTTTAAACTGCTCAGTTATGGGTCCTATGACCTTAGGAGTAAGCTTTGCTGTTAGTATAGACAGGAAGAAGACCCAAGCATTGAATTCCCACTTGAGAACCAGTCCTGGATGTCCTGCACCTCTGCTCATCAACATGGTGATTGCACAGCTATTAATCTTGAAGGCTGATTAAGCCAGTGAACACTGCAATTCCACACATTTTCTGCCTTACCATACTAATTTGGGAAGAAAACCCAATGTGCCATATGTCATGCTGGGTTACCCTCCTGATCAAATCCATGGTGAGGCTTGTTATCTCTCCTTTTTTGTATTCAACTTCGTAAGCATTCAATTTCTTTTTAGTCTGGAAAAAAGATGACTGAGGGGGGATCTTATCAATGCTTATAAATACTTAAAGGGTGGGTGTCAGGAGGATGGAGCCAGGCTCTTTTCAGTGGTGCCCAATGACAGGAAAAGAGGTAATGGGCACAAACTTGAACATAGGAAGTTCCATCTCAACATGAGGAGGAACTTCTTTGCTTTGAGGGTGGCAGAGCACTGGAACAGGCTGCCCAGGGACGTGGTGGAGTCTCCATCTCTGGAGACATTCAAAACCCGCCTGGACGCGTTCCTGTGCAACCTGCTCTAAGGTGACCCTGCTCTGGCAGGGGGGTTGGACTAGATGACCTCCAGAGGTCCCTTCTAACCCCTACCATTCTGTGTGATTCTGTAATTAAGCCTCTGCAGTGGTAGTCATATAGTAATTTATAGTGCTTCTAGCCAAGGCCCAACCAATTTCTTTCCTACTAAGTGAGACTGGTCTTATCGGTAACATAAATATCATTAAGAAATCAATTCTAGGAGAAAGTATCATTCCTTCTGCAGCTCAAAAGTAACCTATATTTCTCCATAATGGTGCCAGTAATACACCACTAAAAAACCTGCAAGTCTCCATGATTTATTTGGACAGAAGACATAACTTAATCAGGCATATTCTTAACTTGCTTCTGATGACCCACAGAGATGTTAACAAACAGCAAAAGCTTCCGAAATGTTCTAAAATGCCCAGATAATCTCACAAATGCAAGATGACGTTGTTCACATTGGAGTTTTTTACTAATTTCTTGAGTTTAATTTTTCTATTAAGCCATCAGGTAAAGCAAAGAGGCTTGGGGGCAGGTATGTTTCAGTCTATTTGCTGTGCTTGGATTAATTTCCTCCTACTGAAATTTCAGCTCCAGGACAATCTATCTTTCTACATCTTGGAGCATTAAACATTGCTGTTCATTTTCATCTCCCTTTAGTTTTGTGACTCAAATGTTTGCCTGAAATGTAGCTGATTTCCTGTGGCTTTTATTGTGGCATAAGGCACCACCAGATTGTAGAGGGTGCTACAGGGTGGTCATCTCAAGGCAACCTTCCAGCTGGAGAGAGACAATGATCTGGAGAGGTGGCTGATGTCTTTATTGGTTAGCTAAACATTCACCTGCCTTCAGCAATTGGTAAGCTACAACTGACTGTGTGAGTCGCAAGAGTAAAGCAAATAATTTACCCTTAAAACCAATAAAGAGCCAACTAGAGAATTTTTTCACTATCCCAGTTACGGAATTTAGAAACCTCGTTTCACGTAAATAGGATGCAATTCTCAGGAAAAGGAGTGAGAAGTGCCAACGACACCAAAGTGTAAGACTGTCCTTTAACATAAGATATATACATTTCTGCCCTGTGCCATTTCTCACCAACAAACAGTAACACTGGAACATCAAATATTAATAATATGTAGAGAATTAAGTGCAGTCAATCAGTAGAGTCTGAAAATTGCAACTAGAAAAAAAAAGCTAATAATTTTAAATAAAGGATAGATTCAAATAAAGCCTAATCTGCTCATAGATATTCTGTGAGAAGAATATGCCTAAACTGTCCATATTAAATATTCATTGTAAATTATATGTCTACTGTTAGATCCCCACGAAAAAGTATTACAGTATGGTCTATAAGTAACCTAAGCCTGCAATGAAATTTTAGATGCTGTACTGTAGCCTGCCTCCAGCTGCTGGTGTAGAAGCCCACAGGTGCTTCTAGCCAGCCCCACACAGATTTCTCTGACACCCTGGAGCACATCAAGGGACATTAGATGCCTTTGCTTAGACCTTTGAAAAAAATGTCAGATATCACATTTGGCCTCTAGTCATCTGCCCTACAGGAGTATCCCTAAATCTTGTGCCACGTGTGCCATATAGATGTCCTGGAGAGCTCTATGGTGTCACAGATGCTACAAGACACCTCGATGGAGCATCCTAGGCCCCTCATCAGCTCAGAGGAGCACAAGGAAGAATTCAACTGGTCAGCCAGGCTCTTAAAGGAAGACAAACCTTGCTCTGAGCTCCAGACAGATTAACTCAGGTGTTTTACTTTTTATTTTTTTTTTTTACATTGACTGTAGATTTTTCTAGTGTTTCTGCGTTACAAGTGAACATAACATGTTCAGTGCTATACAACGGACAGTAACAATGGACAGAAGTAGGCTGTGAACGTAAGAAGTCATTCTAAATTATCCAAACCTTTACATTTGAGAATGTGATTTTTGGGTGTTATTTCAATTTAAATATTATTCTATTACATTAGTCCTGCCAATTTGGTGTTTTGTTTTTTTTTCACTACAGCCTCAAAAGCCCATTTCACAGATGTTATTTCTAGAAAGACAAAGTCACAAAGCAGATATTAGAAGGGATAGTGGGAATGGCATAGGCGTGTAGTGATTACCATGTAAAAATCCATACTTTATCGAAACAACACCTGGATATGACAGCTGATGAATTACTCTTTTCACATTGTAAATGTTGTCGCGACTGCTCATTTTTAGAGTAAACAATTGTTCGTTTTTAGAGCAAACACTGTCCTTTCTGCTTGATGGCATTCAAGATGGCCAAGACTTAGTGTTGCTCTGCAGTTTCTGTTTCTGAGGTAGTAGTGAATGAGGTCGAGGCAGGGAGTATGAATATTGCTGTTATTGTCTTCCTGTGTTATTCTTTGATACCCCAAAATAATGCCTATGTAACCATAGAACATGCCACTTGTTTGTAATGTTGCTACACTTACCACATTCAGAGCTTAAATAAGCAACCTAGAAACTATGTACTATGTAGATATATGTATGAACATATATATGTACATAGAAACTATGTACGTAGTTTCTACATACTAGAAACCATGTGCAATGGTAGTGTAAGGAGCTGAAATTAACAGGTTGGACAAGCTGGACAATAGAAGTTTAATTGCAATAGCAAGACAGGAATATTAATACTCTTTGTAATAGGTAACTGATTTCAGAATGTTGCCTTCAATTTTTGTTAGAATTATTTTTTCAGTGCTCAGAAATTACCACTGCTATTTATGCTTTGAAAAATAGGCTTTTTTAATGCTTCTAGAAATTCAGATATGCTTGTTAAATATTGTGTGTGTGGAGAACTTCTTTACAGCATGGCAATATCCACAAATATTGGAAGTTTAAGAATCTATCAGTTAAAAAACTTCACTAAATTTAAGATTCAATGTATCAGCCATATGCTTGACTTGATGTGTAAGCGGCCAAACACCAAGAGGTGCCTCAGAAAAAGAAGTAATCTTTTGCATTCTTTCATTCTATTTATCAAAGACAGCAGCTCTAAGATAGGAACACTATCTGAATTGCTGTTGTGAGTGAGTGACAGTGGAAGGATATCAAGTTGCTGGGAGGACTTTAAAATGTTTTTTAAATGTAAAGATGGTTGGTTTGCTGCTACTGTTGCCTACCTAGCTAGAATGGAATTCCTCATGACACGAAGTCCATGGTGTATAATAAATTGACTATATGCAAGACTATATGTATCCAAATACTACACTGTTCATATCTGGTATAACATACCTTGTTAAAAATCCATTAATACAACCACAGTAGAGTTTGGGAGACTCTCAGCAGATTGAAATAATGTAGCAAGAATATGAGTCCTAGATTTGATTCATTACCACATTATAGTAAAATTACCATCACCACCTAAGGGCAAAATTTCTTTTTATAATAAAATATTGAAACTTACTTTTTATTTTGAGTATTTGACCAGCTGAACTTGTATTGTAAAGTGAGCTTCCTCCCCCCTCCCCCCAGTATTTTGATGATGTTTTCATCCCAAAAATATTTCTATTTCTCAAGTCTCAAAGAATTATTCTGGAGCTATGATAATATGTATCAGTATTGGTAATTAGTGTAACTTAATTTAGCAATTAGAACCTTATCATGTAGCAGCACAAAGATAGTGTTTTAATATCTCCTTAAAACTATCATCATTTCTATCACATTATGTACTTGCCTGCTGTTCAAATAATGGACTCTCTTTTCTCCTTTGCCTTCACTACCCGGAGGGTAGCTCCACCAGCTCTAGTGGAGTTTTAGGTTAAGTTTTTTTATATGCAATTCTTGTTTACACCATAAGAAGCTGAAGAAATCTGAAGAGGAATTTGCAAATGCACTTTTATTGGCATGGGAGCACAATGGTCATCATGCTCTTAGATCACCCAGTTGCCATTGAATACTTCATCTGTGCATGTCAGAAACTAATACTCAAAACAGCACAACCAGCTGCGTAAAATGTTGGCACAAAAACAAATGGGTACAAACTAGCTATGAATAGATGTGTGGATGTTACAGGAAGATTTCAAACACACAGATCAGCATGAAATTGCCACCTACCAGACTGTAACATGGGATTTGTTTTAACAGAGGGCTGGACTCAGGAGATCATTTCAGACCTTTAATACTTTGAGACCATCAAACTGAAATCTGTCTTTCTTCTGCTCTCCTCAAAACTTAGAATGGAAAAATACATACTTCAAGGGTGTATTGCAATACAGCAATGGGCTGGAAAGTTTCAGTGTACTCATGAAATGCGGAGAAAGTAACCACCCTCCACTTTCTACGTGGGTTTGCCAAAGCTTCTCGGATGCAGCAGCCTGATTCTGGTAAGTTTTCACTTTTCATCATTAACAGATTACCATTTAACCTATAGCTATACTGAATACCTAGCAAACTCAGAAGGACTTCTTGGAAATGCAAAACAGTAGGCCTTCAAACTAATGATTTTGTACACTTAATAGCTCTGTGCACCCAATGGCTTCACTTCCACTACTAGTGAGCCACAGATAATGAGCCACATACCAAATGCCTGTAACATCATTTTTTTTAAAAAAAATTTTAACGCAAGATTAAATAAGGAAAAAAATGTACCCATTCCAAGAACAAATATAGTTTACAGAAGTCTCTAGAGCATTGTGCCGGGGTTAACTGAGAACAAGGATCTTGATAATTTCTCTTTAAAAAGGAGGAAAAAGTATTTCTAGCAGTATTAGATCAGAACAGAATTAGCAATAGTAGTATCACATTAAAAGCAATGTTTTCAAGGATTTTGAAAATTGCTGCTTTTCTGGCATGTATTTTTATCTTCTTTAATTAGGCAGAGAAAAAAACAAACTGAAAGAAAGCTTGAGCAAGAACTAAACTTTGACAAAGGCAATGAATTTCATTTTGCTACAAGGATTTTCATATGATTATTCATTTTAGTTTTTTTTTTCATGGATCAGAAATCTGTTCAGCTAACAGATTATTTTTTCTTAAAGCTAACCTTTTTATCCTAGCCTTAGCTTACCGAAACATCTCAGCGCATCCTCTCTTAATATTTAAATATTTGCTTGTTCAAGTTGCTGTACTGAAATGTCTCTCCTAATGGAGTCTTGCAGTTCTAGGCATCAATCAGCCACTCAGCCCTCACTATCATGCAGGCAAAGCTGTGCTTACGGGTGACTGAAGCACAGCCAGTCACCAGCTGGTTTCGAAAGAATACAAGAAAAGAAATCAAGTAATAACGGCAGGAGGAGGCAATATCTGGAAAAAGTGATAGCTTCCAAACTTCACTTACGCAACATATAAAATGCCAACATGGTACTCAGCGAATTTTTTTAAACCTCAACCTGACTACCACACTGCCCTCTACTTTGATTATAAATTCTTCAGGTTGTGTTTGCAGGATAAAAATACTGTCCTTTGACAAAGCTTCCTTTTTGAGAATGCTTAAGGGTTAATGTACTAATTAATGAGAACCCAGACCTGGCGCCAGAAAGAGCTGGCTAGCGTGTCTGTGGAGAACATAAGCTTTATGAAGTACACTGCCTTCTGGACTCCCAAACGTCAGGTCCAGGGACCTGGCCAGAATACCATGAAATTCCCTCCAGACCATGAACCCATTTGCTTTGCATGAAAGGGCTGCGTTCAGGTGTCGCTTTGAATTAAAGTCGGGATACAACCATGACACATGTTTGGACCTTTGCTGGCAAAATACATCCATGCTCCACGGTGCAAGTTGAACTTTAAGACACACAAATCACACAATAGTAGGATTGCATTTTTAATATGCAATGTTTTCAATTTGGAGTTACATAGCCAGAAATAAATAGGTCATACAAGTTATAAATTGTAGATGACATGGATTTCAGTAGGTTTGGGAAAGATGGATGTGGTTGTATTGTACGAAAGAGGCTTCTGATAGTGTAATTCTTCATCAAAGGAAAAGAACAGCTTTGAATCCAGCCTGATTCAATGCAAAAATGTAATAAGATATTGGGGAGCATGACAAGAGCCAAGGCTCACTGGGAATAAGACATAAGCTCAGCACGTAGTGGCTGTGTGCCTCTGTTATGAGAATAAGGTACGAACAAAGTAGTGGTGAAGAACAGTGGCTATTAGAAAGAGATGATAGATGAGTGCATAGGCGTCATCAGGAAATAGCAAAAAACTACCAAAAAACTTAAGAAGCAACTAAGTAAACCTGGCTTGAGTTAGGTATGACTTAACTTAGCTTAAGTATACATAAAAGTAACAAATAGGCATTCCTCATTAAAAGGGGGATGAATCTAATAACCTTCTCAAAGAGCCAGTACATCCTCCACAACTCCACAACAAGTATCACAGCTGCCTGCCTGGCTTAAGTGGACAGCTGGTCCTGCAGTGATCAAGGGAAACAGAAATGTTTTCCAGTGTTTTCTCATGACCTCAAAAGCTTCTAGTATTCAATAAGGTCTTGAAGTACATACTTGAAACTCCAGGTTGAAACTCCCCAGTGCCACACCTTCCCAAAAGAATTCAGTAATAAACTGTTTACAAAGAGCTACTTTTTAAATTTTGCTGTGCTTATCTTTATTTTTCACATGCTTTTGAGTTTTTAGAATTCTTCTTTAAAAAAAAAGCCTTGAAATAAATCTGTCACGACTGAATTCAGAAACCACAAATTAAACAAATAAATTCATTTGTACCCTTCCCAGTCTGACAGTGGAACTATTTTCCTTAAAGGACTTCCAAGTGTTATATATTCCACTTGTGATTTCTTTGGAGACTAACTCATATAAAGTTTTCCTCTTTCCATATGCAATTATTGCGAGGAGTCAGACTGGATCTAAGTTCAGATCATTTACAGAATCAGTATAAATTCTTTTACTGGTTTCAGATAAAATACAAGACCTCATGTATAACTTTCTGCTCTTTTCCTTTGGCACTATTTGGAAGAAAATTTTCTGAAAGTATTAGCTATGGACTTTTGCCATAGTTAACGTGAAAGAAAATTAAAAAGTTAAGACACAATTATGTAAAAACAATAAAACCATAAAAACTTTATTGCCTGTAGCCTTGAACATAAAATGATATGCAGACACTGAGTCTGGTTCACTGTGTAACAGTGAGAATTTACGGCATTCTGTGGATGGATTTACGTAAGTATTTTACGTCCAATTGGTGCATTTTTAAGCAAATCGGTTTACAACACAGAGCAGTCTTCAAGAGCAAAAAGGTGTATTCCTTTTGGGATAAAATTAATTCAAAAGATGTTATCACAGGTGCCTAATTCACTCTAGATGTTAATTTAGTCCCACTGAAATAAAGCCACTGAAACATGTTTTAAGTGGATATATGCAGTAACCAAATCTTTCACATTACAGGTCTGCTCCTATTCTCCTGAACTAATGGCTAATATAACCATAGCCAAATCAGATGTCATTTATTTTGGTAACTTAAAAGAAAATTTTGACCTTCACCAGATGAAAATCGAATTATTTCTGAGGTTAGTTTTAGTTTTTTTGATTTATCTTGTTGTTATAGTGCCCATACGTATGTCACACTTCTCTCTTTATGAATTGATAAATTTCAGTTATTCATTAAAGAGATGTGCACTAGTGTAGCCTGGCAGCTAGGTGATGGAGGGAATACCTTAGGCAGCAGTGGATGCAGCCTGCAGGTTGCTATCTGCTGGTGGGATTGGTTCTGCTCGCAGGGAGTAGATTTCTATGACCTTGAGAACTCTCTCTTCAAGGAACAAGGAAGAGCTACTATGAAGAGATGGAATGCATCTGACCAAGTGGTGCAGAAGCATCCTTACTACCAGGCTTGTTATCCTTATACTAGTTACCATAAGGAATTTCTCTCCTTGCCTCTTTAAGGGCAGAGATAGTGGGTGAGTGTGTCCAGCACATCATGACAGGAGAAGTTCCTACACTCTCCCAAGAGATATGAGCAAAAGTGGGCCCCATCTCAAGTGCCTATAAATTAATGCCCGCTGCCCGGGAAAGAGACAGGGGGGATTAAAAAATCCTGTGCAAATATAGAAGTATGGGATAATTGGTATTATGAAGATGTTGTAGGTAGCTCACAACTGGGCCACTGTACTAGATAAGTAGAGGTTTTTTAGGAAAGACAGGCAGGGAAGATGAGAGCTGAGGATTGCACTCTACACGAAGGAGTAGCTCACGTGCACAGACCTGTTGAAAATTTACAGGTCAAGATCAGAGCAGTAGCCAACAAGGGGATGCTGTAGCTAGCATCTGCTACAGATTGCACAAATAGCAAGGGGAGAAGATGGCCAAACCTTTAAGAACTAGAAGGAATGTCCCAGTTGAAAGCTCTGGTTATCATGGGGGACTTTATTCACTCCACTCTTTGCTGAGAGGGCAACAAAACAGAGCATACGCAATGATTTTTTGATGTAGTTGTGAGACAGGCTGACTAGGAAGGATGTTCTGCTGAACTTGCTACTCATGAGCAAAGAAAAACTCATTCTCCAACTAATGACAGTCATTGGGAGCCATGACTGCAGTGACCACAAGTTGAGTTTAAGCGCCTGAAGGAAATAAAGCAGACAACCAGCAAAGACACTAGGTTTCAGGAGGGCAGTCTTGGCTACTTCAGGACCTTGGTAGACAGGATGCCTCAAGAGGCTGTCTGAAAGGGCACATGAGGCAAGTGAGATAAATTTTCAAGGACAATCTCCTCAAGGCATAAAAGCAGTCTGACCTAATGGACAAGCAAACAGGCAGTCATAGCAGGAGGCCAAATTGACTCAACAGATTACTCCTGAGCTCAAATGCTGATAGGAAATTTATGGAAATGGTATAGGCGACCAATGACAAATATGAAAAAATTATCCAGGCATTGATGGTATGGAGGCCCTAGGGAAAAAGGACACAAAAAAGGATTAGGTACTAGTGCTTCCTTTGCCCCAGTCCTTGCTGGCATAGTCTGCTCTTAGGTTCCTCCATGACAAGCGGCAAAGTTTGGGAAGAGAAGTACTGTCCACAGCAGAAGACAATCAAGTTGGTGATCACTTAGATAAGCTAGACACACACAAGTCCATGGGATCAGATAGAATTCAAGGGTGCCAAGGCAACTGATAGGTGACACAGCAAAGCTGTGGTTTGTTAGTCTTAGAAAAAGTGTGATGATCCTGGGAGGTTTCGAATAACTGGAGAAAAAAGGCAAATGTCATTCCCATCTTCAAAAAAAGCAACAAGAATCTGGGAAAATACAAGCCTCACCTCTATCCCTGGAAAGACTGTGGAGCATATTTGCATGTCCTCAGACACATAAATAAAGACAAAGAAGGTGAACTAGCACGTTCACTGAGCACAAATCATGACTGAGCAACCTGATTGACTTCTGTGATGTCTAGCTCACTGCAAGAGGGGAGAGCAGTGGATTTTGTATACCTCAAAAATGGCAGGGTTTTAAGCACAAACACTCCTACTGTTAACACAAGTGAGGCAAAATGGCCTAAATAGATAGTCTATAAGGTGTGTGGAAGACATAGCTGGACTGCTGGGCTCCAGGAGTGACTCCAATGGCAGTCAGTTACAAATGCTGTCTTGAGCTGTCAGTATCTTCAGGCCCCATCCTGTTCAATATCTCCATCATCTACCCTGCATATTCACCAAGTTTATAGATGACACAAAACTGGGGTGGTGAGAAAATGGACATACTTGAAGGGGAAGGCTGCCATTCATAGGGACCTTGACAGGAGCATCCTGGAGTCCAGCAAAGACAACCAAAACACAGTCCTGTACTGTTAACAAACAGCCCAAGATGCCTAGGGGCAGCACTGCAAGTCCTGATAGGTCACAAGTTGAACATGTGTCAGTGTGCCCCTTTGGTAGCAATGGCTACATGCACATCTGCATAGGAAAAGCATAACTGAGAGCTTGAGGGACATGTTTATTTCCCTCTGCTTGGCAGAGGAGAGTCCCCACCTGAAATAATGTGTCCAGGTTTGGGGTCCCCTGAACAGACAACAAGACAAGGTCAACAAGTGTGAGGGAGTCCAGTAGAAGGCCAGAGGGATGGCCAAGGATTGGAGAGCACCAAGTGCAAGGAGAGGCTGAGGCAATACAGTATTTTCATCCAGGAGAAGAAAAGTCTTTCTCTTGCTCTACTCCAGTATCTGAAGAGGACTGTAGAGAAGATGGACCTCTTTTCAGAGGGTGCAGGGAATCGAGAAGAGGCAATGGCTGCACGTTGCAGCAAGGGATACTCCAGTGGGCATATGCAGTGCTGTGAGAACACCAGGAGAAATTGCCCAGAGGTTTTGGAACCCCCATCCTTGGAAACTTTCAAAATTGGACTCGATGAGACCTGTGCAACTTGAACCAACTTTGAAGATGCCCCTGCTTTGAGTTGGGGGTTAAAGTGGATGACCTCCAGAGGTCCCTTCCAACATACTTTTTTATGATTCTGTGTTTCTATTGAATCAGTCTGGTCCTGTTTTCTAGCTGATTGCCCTAATATTTTGAAAGTGTGGGGTTTTGACTGTGGAGGGTCAGAAAGTTATTCTCACTTTTAAATTTTTTTTTTTTTTTAAGATACTGGATTTTTATGGTATGAAGTAGGCACATTTTTGTATATGTAGAGCTTAATGTGGATCAGAGAATTGCTCCATCCCAACATCTTCAAAATTTCTGTAACATATTATGCATCTACAGCAATCCACATGATCATTCTGAAAAAGTCATCCTTGAAAAACCTGATTCATGCTGTAAATATTTAGGGATTCTAAGCCTTTCTTTTTGGTCAGATCAGAGTTTTTATACTTCATGAAAAACTTAGAAATTATTTTCCTGGGTAGATAGGAAAATCACCACTACTGCTGCTCTCTGCTGTCCTAAATCTACACTCTTCTTCTTTGTATAAGGAAATAGCTTAGTAAATTGGTACTGTGCTGAAGGTGGAGACATTCTTGTTTATCAAGAGCTTTTCTGAGAACTGGCTGCTCTGTACCCAAAAATCTGTACCACATGAGTTTTAGCTTCTGACTTTTGCCTTGAGTTATGCTTGTCTTGGCTTCAGAGAATTGTGCGATCTCTACTTCTATTGAATTTGTACCGCAGCATACATTTCTGGGGTTGGGGGATTTTTTTGGTAAAAAATTTAAATATTCTGCTTCAGAGGTCTGGGAAACATTTTTGCTTTTTAAGGTCAGGCAGCCTATCATGTACTTGAGAAATTATTCCTTGTTAAAACCAGAAGGAAGAAGAGTTGCAGCTTCCTTCACATTACTGATGCATTGAAAGCTTGGACGGTTTTAAATGCATCACTAGCCACTTTTTCTACAGTCCCAGCAACAGGTCTTGTGAAGCAGGCACATGATTTTTTTTCTGCCTGTGTTTCATTTTATTACTGTTTGGCAAAGGATATTGTGTTTGTGTAGTGGGTGGAATAAGCTCACTGAGTGCTCCCTGCACCAGGAGCCAGTGTTGTGATTGCTCAGATTTCAACTGCGGCAAAGGAGAGAAAGTATGTTGGTAGCATCGCTGGAAGCATTCACCTGGAGAAAGGCCTTACAATGCTCATTGCGCAAGGGAAAACTGGGAGAAAGCTTACAGCCTACATGGAAACACGTGTTTTTTTCACAAAAGATAGATACGACTTCTTATCCAGAGCGAGGACACCTCTTCTCTTTGTGGCTCTGAAAATTTACACGGTGATTTACTCCTTGTTGCTGTGAGTAAGATACCTTTTATGTTTACAGGCAGTTCTTTCAATTAAATTTAAATTTTGTTGTCAGGAAAATTACCCTTAATAATAATTAAATACTAAACTGAGTGGAGTAAAACAACTTGCAGACTTCCCAGCTGAGTTTTTATCCATTTTATATTTCAAGAAAATAGGAAGAACCAGCATAGTTTGCTAAATCATTTTTCTTGCTTGATCAATAGCCTGTGTATAAAACTTTTCAACAGACAGAAAATTCTTTGATTATAATTCTTCAACACTGTTAATCTCCCAAATTAAACTCCACCTATGCGCAGATGTCTCATCCCCTTGAGCACTATTTATCACAACAAAAATTAAATATAAGCTTGGCTTACAACAGGCCCATAAATTGAACTGCCTATTAAATACTTCATGTCCCATTGGTTATGAACCTTTTCACAATCTTACCTATAATTACTAAAATGCATCACTTGAAATTTTTTCTGAATTTGTGTGTTTAAAATATTAAGTGTTTGACATGTGTAACTCTGAGAATAAGATTAACTGCATCTTAACTTGAGACAATCCATAATAAATTGTTCCTATTTATTTCAAACAAACCAGAATGTCTTCTGCCTCCCTAATATCTGATACAAATACCCACGGATTTGTAATATGAAAAACTGGAACTTCCACCAGTCATTTCTGCCAGTCTTACATACTTTGAGTTCAATCTCATGTCTCCATTAGACATTTTCTCTGAAAATAACATGAGGGAAATAGGCTTTTAAAAACCTTGGGCTGAAATGAAATGTTCTGGTTGATATATTTGTACTGTCATTTTAGCTTGGGTTTGAGCTCACCCTTGAAAATGAACTCTCTAAATAATCCGCATTCAGATTTTAACCTCGCAGCCACTCAACCGATGTGCCTTGTGGGGAAAGCCAAATGCACGATGGGTGCTGGCTCCAACCTCAGCCCTGTCCCCACAGGCACTGTGGATGCAAGCAGCTCAGGACATGATGAATTGGAACCCACACATCTAAAAAAACCATATAAAATAAACCCATTGAGACCTGCTGTTCTCAGTGTGCCTTATTGGGTGACAGTGATCCCATGCCCCTCATTGTAACGATCTTTTCCCTAGGGCTTGCTAAATTGCCTGTTGTTATGTGAAATATATATCCTAATGTCAGCCCACAGACGTCCAGGAACGCTACATTAATATGAACATTAGTATGTGATGTTAGTACTTTACAGAGGAAAATACAACAGAACTTACTTTTGTGGGGAAAGGTGCCTAGGTGTCATTTTCCATTATGGAAGCTAACCCATACATTGTAATTTTTTGTAATGAACCAAGTGGACCATGGCTTTCCAGCTTTCCAAAGAAGATATGGAGAATACAGTCTACTGTACAGCTAGTTAGACCCCCCCAAGACACACAGTCCCAAGCTCCTTTTTTGTGCGTGAATCTCACAGCTTTTCTATCCAGCCATCTAAATACCTTTATGCCAAAATACCATTGTGGTTCTGTCTGTGAGTCGCTGAAATTCAATGACATCTGGAAATTTGATTGCGGTGCTATCTAGTGGACGAAGCTCAGAGCCAGGAGCTTACAGCTCCTCGCTGCTCATCCGATTTTGCTGCAGACATATTGCCTGTCATTAGGGAAGTTATTTAAATGCCATGCCCTGGTTTGCCATGCTGCACTAATGGGAGCAATAAATACCATGGAACCCCACTAATTAGAGAGCCGCACAGTCCTGCTGTTGATCAGGCTGGTGAAAGTTTTCTGTAATACAGCTAGTAGCAAATACATATTCTTCAGCTATGCTACAGATTTTTCCAATGAAAATTAGTTTTTCGATGTAAGATGAAACAAAACAAACCATCATTTTCAAGTGCTTGTAATAAATATATTTCTTTGGCTAATCACTGCGGATAACACAGAAGTTAATGTTGAGAGAACTAAATTATTTACTTTAGTTAATATGCAGAATGGTAAGGTTTCTCTGTGTGTCTGTACTGCTGGGTATTTTGAAGTTTAGCAAGTTAATACATTCTGCAGAGCACAATTGCACATAATTTTCTATCCAGCAGCTTGCCTAATATTTTTATGCAAATGCCACAATTAGGAGTAGGCCCAGTGAACATGAACACTTCTAATTACTTCCATATTGCCATGTGATTTAAAACTGAATCTTCTGTTTGGTATTAAAGCATTTTTCAAGTTATAGCCCAGCCTGTTTGGCTGTTTTAGCAGCTTTAGTATGGTGTACAAAGGAAACAGAAATTATAAAGGTGTCATATGCTGGATATTTGCAACCTCGTTGTAAATGTCAGGTAAGGTTCTAGCTAGGAGATATATCCTCCACCCTCCTCCTCAGCTTAACTTTTTCAACATTTTTCTCTAGCAAGGTCAGTGTCCTGCAGGTCCAAGACTGCTGCTGCTGCTCACAATCACGTCACCTTTACCCTTTGTTTTTCCATCCATCACATCAGGCGCTTTGTCTTCTTGTACTTAGCTTATTAGATTTATAGGGCAGGGACCTTCTCTTGCATTTTGCATTCTCTAAATCCAGTGAAGGCTGATATATTATATATTCATAAGTCACATTGACCACTTAAACGCCATTTATTTGTTGCTTCTAACTGCTCCTATGTCATAAATTTCCCTCTTGTTTAAGTAATGCCATTAATCAGAGCATAGTAATCTAGATTAAATCACAGTTAAGAAGAGGGTTGTTACATTCTAATTTACAATTTCCTGTTTGAATACAAACCCTCTCATTTTGGTGTGTAAAAACATTTCTCTTTTGCAACCAGAAGGGCTCCTTAGCATTGAGTCTGGGGCGTTAAGGAGCCCAGCGTACGTAAGCACAGAGGGGGTAAAAGGGGCAAAGGTGGACTGCTTGGCCCCTTGCTCCTGCTGGGAGGATGCAGAGCAGTACCCAGGTGGTACCCAGGGGGGATGCAGAGCCCAGGCATGGCTGTCAGGAGCTGCACTATCCCTCTGCACAGTGCTGGCAACGCTTCTCCTCCACAGCTTTCTGAAGGGTGCTGTGAAGAGACCCTTAGGTGATGTTTCTTAGCCCAACAGATCTATTTTGGAGGGGGAGACAGGGAGGGCTATGATAAGCCTTAAGTCTCATATGTCACTTAGGACTAGTAGATTTAAACAAGAAGACAAAATTTACTTTTTTTCTCCAAAAGCAAGGATAACAATAATTTCTAGAGTGTCAGAGTGCTCTTACTATGTAAAATCTGTTTGCCAGCCTTCCCAAAATGTTGGTACTCTCAACGCAGTTCCCAGTATTAACGGCTGACTGACGAAAACACTACAGAAGGTAGCAACAGGCTATTAGCACATTAAGAGAAGACCAGGGGCTTTCAGCCACCTCAGAAGGCCAGATGTCCATTTAAGCCTGTTTGTGGCTCCTTAGATGGCACTGTGCGATCCTCAGGTGCGCTAGCACCTGTGCATGGACACAGGATCAGTGTCTCCAGCTCCATCATTCTGATACCTCCCATTACCACCACCATGGGGAGGTGGGTGTCCTGCTCACCATCTCTTTTACAAACTGCTGAGCTAGAAAGAGGATTGCAGGATGAGGCTGATGTCGAGATGTCTTAGTTAAATTTGTTTCATGGCTTCTGCTGGATGCTCCATCCCCACCACAGCCTGATCTCCAACATCACCTCTTAGCCCTCACCACACTTCAGCACAGAGATGTGTCACAAAGATAAGCGCTCTGAAATCAGCATTCATGTGATTTTCAAAGCAAACACAAACAGAATCTCTGGGGCCAGATTTATAACTTGAACCATGTACAGTCCTGCTGAATTAATGGCATCTGAGTCTCTGCATGCAAAACAATCTAATTTTAAGGAAATCCATTAATTATTCAAGATAGTGTGCTATTATTATTTTAATACTCTATTTTACAAGTTTTTATAAGTTTGCGCTATCATCATTTCTCATATTCATGGCTTAAGATGAAATTTTTTGATGAATTGTGTGTAATATCGCTACTAGTCACCGTGTGGGTAAGGAAATGAAACTAATGAAAAGCAGACAAAATGACTGTGTAGGGCTATGTGGGCAGTATTTTGAGATGGATCATTTTTCATACAATAACATATTATCTATGTAAAATATAAACATACCTTAAATTCCATTAAGGTTTTAAATCAGACATTTGAATACAGAAGACTAAATACAGAAAACTATCTCTCATGAAAAGACATATACATACATAAAAATTAATTTACAGAGATTTTGCACTGTACTAAATTTCGGGTGGCAAAATTTTAAAAAACTCTCAACTCTGTTCAAGTTAAATTGCAATTGCAATAAAAGCTGAGTTAAAGTCACGAAAACACTGCACAGCAATTGCATTCAGTAGGTCCTAAATATGCTCTACGATACTAAGATACATTTTGCACTTTCACAGTTTATAAGGTGATTTATATGATCTTCAGGCTACAGAACACATTGCTAACAAAGCATTATATTCAGAAGTTTGGCCAATGTTTACTCATTGCTTTCACTGATGCAATAAAACAGATGAGTATGAACTAATAAAGTGCTAGGGAATATTTGCAGGGAAGGATGTCCATTGCCTACTTGATGTGGGCATGAGGATGGTTCCTGGCACAGATTTGGTGTCCAGCAGTTCCCATCAGTCCCAAGCACAGCTCGGAAAATTAAACCCGTCACTCCCAATAGGGACTTTGGCTATGGCCACTCTTCTTTAGACGATTCTACAGTATGCACGTAGGCCTTTCCTTGACACTTGGCCTCCAAGCCAGGCAGTGGCATGATTACATACTAACATACATGGAGCCATATAGTTCATGATGAAACACAGGGAAAAAATGATCGCTTAAACAGAAATTTCAGAACAAGTTCTTATGCTGCCAACTCTGATTTTATTGTAAGCACCTTGACGTTTGATATTTTACTTAAAACCTTAATTTCTGGAAATAAGTTATTTAAATACTAGCTTCCTTTTGAAAAGTATCCCGACAGTTCTTTTTATCTTATTTTTTATTATATTGGGGTGGGGGGTTACAGAGAGCAGCTTCATACTGCAACCTGAATTAATTCTAGCATCACTTTTTTGAAGAAAGCCAGTACCATGCTGGAACTGAGTAAGATCACTTAACTCTGGCCATCTGCTGCAGCTTTAACCCAGGAAAGAGATGTCCTGTCACAGGGATAAATTTGTTCTTGACATTAAGGGAACTGTGATTTTGCAGCAAAAATTGGTAATGAGTTTTTGTGTTCTAACAAACATCAGCATACAGTGATGGACACCCACTACGTAAAAACTATTCCCAGAACTCTCCCATAAAGTATTGTATAGTAAAAGCTCAAAGGTGAAAAATGAGCTTGCAGTAAGAGCATGATGTTTCTTATGGAGACGTACGAATAAGCTTTAAATTGATGTATTTTGAATGCTGATGCTTTAGGATATCAGAAGTGTGTGAAAATAAGATTACTGTTTTAATCATATCTTTTATTGGCTTTTCCCAAAATTATACTAGCAATAAAGATGAATGTTGTAAAGAATCAATTTCAGGCCCATGTTTTATGTTGACCCTTCGTGGCATCTGAGATTCTGCAACATTGGAAGCTGACATTATTAGTTGTTCAGCTCTATCAAACTGGAAATTTCACCTTATTAAAATGCAGTTGCTATGGAAACACCATAGTCCTGTGATTTTTGCTTGCAGGCGGTATAAAAAAAATCTTAGTACCAATACACAAGTCATTGCACGTCATTTTAAAATACATTCTTGGTGCTCTGATGCTTTTAAAATGGAAAAATACCAATAGGAGATGTAAGCTGTAGCACTTTATCTTAATGTACTGGAAGAGTGAAAGACGCTTTTCAACAATAATCTTGGGTATATGCCATGGAGAAATAATACCTAGTCAGAGACTCTTTCTGAAACTGCCTTTTTTTTTTTTTTTTATTAAAGCTAACACTTCTAAAGGCCCAGTTCCTGTCTCTCTTTTATTCATACTTACTTACTTAATTTGAATATATTTATTTTAATAGCTTTGTCCTTGGGGTTTGAAGGCCCCTCTTCTTTCTTTTGAACTCTGAAAAACTTACCTTTCAAATGTGTATCATGCTATCATCCTTTATGACAAGGGAAATGGGCTTTCACAGTTAATAATGAAATACAAAAACTGATAAGCCATGTTCCTAGGATGTACAAGAAGCCCCGAGAAGAGCAGGAAGCAAACTGTGTGTGCAACGCTGCAGACTAACCTTCATTCACTTCACCGTGTTAGCATTATTTGTTTTATTGGCTTGTTTGACATAGTTTTATTTTCTTATTCTACCTTATGTCATTTAGGTCAGGAATATTTATTCAGTTTATCATATTCTTTACTTCAGTAACGTGCACAAAATGGAAGAAGACAGTCCACAGAATCAGACAAAGCCATCACCGCTGGTGCATGAGAACCAGACTAAAGGCTGGACAGCTAAGGTTTTATTCACAGCTCTAGCACAGATTTTCAGGATATGTAGTGACACCAGGGGATATGTACTGGGTCAGAGCAAAGGTTTGATGTGGACAAGTGTTTTATCCCCAGGCTGGTCAATAGTAGACACCTAAGAACAAACAAAGAGCAACGTTACTTTTCTGGTGTTCTCTCGTTGCCTCCAGCAGTCTGAAGCTCAGGATCCTCCAGGATGGACTTTTCCTTCCATAGTTTTGTCAAATGCCTGGTTTGGTCAGGGAAGTTTTACACCAATCAAAAGCCCCAAATTTTGCCCAGGGACTGTATGAAAAACCTCACTGGTTTTGAATTTGCCATCTGATTATCTCACTTGACATCCTCTAGTTCCTGAATTATAGGAGTCAGTAAATAATCACGAATGAAGTGCATAATCCACCTTCTCCACATGCTCATGACTTCATAAACTTTTATTGCATCATTCCTGGGCAATTGGTTACAGGCAGGTCACTGCAATCCTCCATCCTTCTATCTCTCCACTTGAAACAGAAATAATGAGAGATCTCTCTTTTCAGAGAATAGTTATCAATGTATACCAGAGAAATGACAGTATTAAAGTTAAAATGATAACTAAGATTATGGCAATGGATTGGTACTAAATATGACCGAGTGAAAAGAGAAACATCTCAGACCCCAGTGCATTTGTATTGGGTGCGACAGAACAGGGTGGGCTCTTCTGTACAGGCCCCTTATTTTGACAGCTGCTTTGGCCAGATATAGCCAGGAGAGCTGGGAAGAGAAGGGGGCTGGTCACACGCATTCAGTTGCAGTGAAAGCCTTTTAATGCAAGAACAGGACAGGCCAACACTATAGCTTATACCTGAGACCTCAGGTATCCTCCAACTCACAGAATCAGAATCGTTTAGGTTGGAAAACATCTTTAAGATCATCACGTCCAACCTAGCACTGCCAAGTTTGATGCGCAACCATGTCCCTCAGCACCACATTTACATGTCTTTCAAATACCTCCAGGGATGGGGACCCAACCACTTCCCTGGGCAGCCTGTTCCAGTGATTGACAACTCTTTCGGTGAATAATTTTTTCCTAATATCCAATCTAAAACTCCTCTGGCACAACTTGAGTCCATTTCCTCTCATCCTATTGCCTGTTACTTGGGAGAAGAGACTGACCCCCACCTCGCTACAACCTCCTTCCAGGTAGTTGTAGAGAGTGATAAGGTCTCAGCCTCCTTTTCTCCAGGCTAAACAACCCCAGTTCTCTCAGCTGCTCCTCATAAGACTTCTGCTCTAGACCCTTCACCAGCTTTGTCACCTTTCTCTGGACCCGCTCCAGCACCTCAATGTCTTTCTTGTAGTGAAGGTCCCAAAACTAAACACAGTACTCGAGGTGCGGCCTCACCAGTGCTGAGTACAGAGGTACAATCACTTCCCTAGTCCTGCTGGCCACACTGTTTCTGATACAAGCCAGGATGTTATCGGCCTTCTTGGGCACTTGGGCACACTGGTCGTTCCTATTCAGCTGGCTGTTGACCAATACCCCCATGTCCTTTTCCTCCAGGCAGCTTTCCAGCCACTTTTCCCCAAGCCTGTAGCGTTGCATGGGGTTATTGTGACCCAAGTACGGGACCAGTAGAGCTTCATGCTCCACTGAGGCTTTGGATGCTGAGAAGGGAGCCATTTCCTTAAGTGTTCCTCTTTCCTTACTGCTGATTTCTGTGTGGCCACCTGAGCTGAACTGGGGAGGCTGGGGTAGCAGCTGTGCACTGTGGGACAGGCAGAGGAGGAGGGGCAGGGAGAGATCCCTCTTCACGCTCTGCTTACCCACCTGCCACCAGCGCTCCCATCCTTCTCCTTCGTGCAGTTGTGCTCTCCCGTCTCAGCAAGTCTGCTTGTAGGACACGGGGCCGCAAGTGAGCTTGGATGGTAGGGTATTCAGAACAGCACGCCCACACCAGTGCTTCAGCAATCTGCTCCGCATTTAGATGTGTACACCAGGACATCATTTTTTACATTATCATTGTCAGCAGCCCAAGGCAACAAACAAATTAGAAAGAGCTATTATGGGGCCTGGTGGCAGGCAAGGAAAGCATGAGAGAGAATACTGGATGTGTGAAGGTTTTGTGCAGCACAACCAGCCTACGGGGCCATCTAAGCCATAGGAGGAATTCAGAAGGTACATTCAGTCTGGAGAAAGTGATTGGAAAGGACTGGTATAGTGACATAGCCAAGAAATTGAAAATTTTAACTCTTTCATGTGATTGGGGAGGAATGTGACTAAACAGATTTCCACTTTACATCAGTTTTTACTCTACCATTTTGCTGGTCAGCCAGTATTTCAGAACGCCTGACAAGGACACTGTGTTTTATTATGTTCGGTAGGAAAATTACTTATGGGACATATGGGCTCACCCATTTTTGAGAGTATCTGAATCTTACAGGTAGACAGAACACCAATAATATATTGCTGTCATAAACCACTTTTGACATGAATGGGAAGTAAGTCTTGCTGCATTCACTATCTACCAGCTTTATTTGCTGATTGTTATGCAGGACTATAGGATCTTGATTTATTTGCCTCTTCAAAATATAAAAGAAGATTGATATGAATACTTCATTATTCAATATTTGTGTCAAAGTCATTTTTACCTCAGGTACTGTTCTGAAAAGTAAAATAGCACCACTGATTATTAGTCCGAGAAAACTATACAAAGCAATGATGATCCATTCTTTCCATGCAAGTGTTTTTAGGTCCCAAAACCTAAAGCAATTTTCTGGCATTGAATAAAACAAAATACAACAAACAACACAGCAATTGAAGAAAAATGGGAAAAAAATTACTTATAAGAGGAACATGTAATGGGGGTAGACATCAGTTTCTGAGTCCTCAGGGTTGTGTGGCACAATGAGCAAAGGTAAGTGAAGGCTCCACTCCAGGAGAAGTGGCCTGTCCACAGCTGGGTTATGCCAGGCTGGCCAACCTTCAGCTGCCCCTTGGTATACACAGCCTCCACCAGCACTTCGGTTCCCTTATATCCTGTGTGGAGATGTAGAGTAGGTCCATGTTTATTTGCAAATACAAATACAAATACAAATACAAATACAAATACAAATACAAATGGCCATACAGAGAGACCTAGACAGGCTGGAGAGTTGGGCGGAGAGGAACCTTCTGAAATTCAACAAGGGCAAGCGTAGGGTGCTGCACCTGGGGAGGAATAACCCCATGCACCAGTACAGGTTGGGGGCTGACCTGCTGGAGAGCAGCTCGGTGGAAAGAGACCTGGGAGTCCTGGTGGACAACAGGATGACCATGAGCCAGCAATGTGCCCTTGTGGCCAAGAAGGCCAATGGCATCCTGGGGTGCATCAAGAAGAGTGTGGCCAGCAGGTCGAGGGAGGTCATCCTCCCCCTCTACTCTGCCTTGGTGAGGCCACACCTGGAGTACTGTGTCCAGTTCTGGGCTCCCCAGCTCAAGAAGGACAGGGAACTGCTGGAGAGGGTACAGCAAAGGGCTACAAAGATGATTAGAGGACTGGAACATCTCTCTTAAGAAGAAAGGCTGAGGGATTAGGGTCTCTTCAGTCTGGAAAAAAGACGACTGAGGGGGGATCTTATCAACGCTTACAAATACTTAAAGGGTGGGTGTCAGGAGGATGGGGCCAGGCTCTTTTCAGTGGTGACCAGTGACAGGACAAGAGGTAACGGGCACAAACTTGAGCATAGGAAGTTCCACCTCAACACGAGGAGGAACTTCTTTGCTTTGAGGGTGGCAGAGCACTGGAACAGGCTGCCCAGAGAGGTGGTGGAGTCTCCATCTCTGGAGACATTCAAAACCCGCCTGGACGCATTCCTGTGCAACCTGCTCTAGATGAACCTGCTCTGGCAGGGGGGTTGGACTAGATGATCTCCAGAGGTTCCTTCTAACCCCTGCCATTCTGTGATTCTGTGCAAATGAGGAGTAAATTTTCACTTGTTATTAGAAGTCTTTAACTTTAAAGACTACCAGATTTAAACTGTCTGTAAACTGTTACCTTGTTTGTTCTTTTATCCATTTTGAGAAAGTTCTACAGTTTTGATACATAAATTGCCTAATATACCTTGGACACTGTATGCACTTTCATAATAACTTGGCAATGCCTTATTTTCTATTACAAAGCCATGAGACCTTTTCCACGATGGGTCCACAATCACCTTCTAGCTAAATTGCCATGCTAAAATGCATAGGGCCTTCTTTAGGTTAACAGATGAGATCATGCATGTGATGGCATTTAATAGTAAGTCTTGATTTTTGTTAGTGAATTGAAGTGGGTTTCTCACCAGGAAGTCTAACCTTTCTACACAAACAATCCATTTTAACAGTTCAGCTAGTTTTGCAGTTGACCTATAGAAGCAAGCTGCTTAAAGACTTTTTTTTAGCTATTTATAGTCATAGTCAATCACAGACTGTACTTCATTTTTATACGTTGTTCCAGCTCACCTCCAGCATTTACAAAGTTTCAGCAGGCTAGACTAGGACATTAGTGGCAACTGTGCATTCCTTGCTCACAACAATTCTGCTGAAGATGCTCACGACAAAGTGGGATCCACCTAATCTGCTTGGCTGCTAAGGAACTGCAGAGCCAAAGGAGAAAAAAATAGTAAAAAGTTTTCAGTAAGCAGGTGAATAGTTACAAGTCATTACTGAGAAGTAACTCTGTTAATAGAGACCACTATTTGGTTATTTTCAGACTGGGACTATAACTCAAACTGCTGTAGCAATCATATTTGGCAATTTAATATGGACAAGTTAGTTCTAGGTTTTAGGAGAATCTATATGACAAGTCTAACACCATTAAACTCAGGCTTTAGTACCTCAATCGTGTTATTCTCAAGGCTTCATTGCTTGGAGGTCTATATGGCCTTTAATATGTTTGCACTACCCCCATTAACACAATCACTTCTTATTAGCAGGAGTTTTGTAGACGCATTGAAGCAAATACAGACCCATTAAAATGTATGAGTTGCATATTAATAACACACACTGGGGCTTACTACTTTCCTTCAACATTTAGCAAAATAACCACTGAAAAGAATATAACATATGCAGGAAAATATTCTTAGCTACAGACATATGGAATTAATTTTATGAAATTCTTCTTTTTTCATTCTTGTGTTTTCAGCTTGACTCCAGCTTGATAATTCTTGCTTCTTTTAAATTCATTCTAATTAATTTCATAATGTTTTACTTTGCCAAATAAACAGCCTCCCAGATATTTATTTCAATTTTTTACAGTTAAATAAAACCATCCTCTTTTCCACAATAATTCTGTATTTTACCCATTTCCGGTTTCACAGTCTCCGTTCTTCTCCAGATTGTTGAAATGCTGTCTTGCAGAAAGGAAGGCAAGGCAGGCTATCACCTCTTAATAAACTACCTTAATCTCTGGACTCTGAGTTAAAAAAGGAGTTCCTTATTCTTCTTCACCTATGGCCTGAAAAAACATCAATAGGGCTTCCAGGAGAAGAATCAGAGCTGTGACCCCTGGATTCAAGTTGCTGCTGTTTCAGCCTGGGCATGATACACATCCAGATGCAATACTTGCGAAACTCTACTTCCCTTGGTGTTTTCTATCAGCTACATTGTCTATTGACTCTATAGGCTGGTTTCTGTGGATGTTACGTTATTCTCCTCATGTATTGCATACAGAGCACAGATGCTGCTCAGTTATTCTGGGGAGAGGGGTGCTCACGGTTGGACACCGTCAAGCTAGTTTAGTGGTACTTAGGCTTCCTTTGCAGGCATTAGGCATTACAGTGGTGCTCACTTCAGCTCAAAACCCCTACGTACACTTTCTCTTATTAGAGCTTAATCCTTGAGTTCAGCTACCCCAGAAAGATTTCTGGTTTTCTTTTATATTCAAATGTTCATTTGCTAATGCTCTCTCCTAATTTAGTGCTCTGACAAATGGCTTAGAGTTGCCTTTCCTGGCCCAGTAAGTAGGGATTCATGTATTCATACAAACAGAGAAGGCCTAATAGCAAAGCTCCCTACCTAAGCACATCTTATCATTGTGTGCTGAGAACACCTTGCTGGGAAATGAGAGACTTTGATTCAAGGTCCTTTTCTCCTTCCCTCAGGAGACTGGATCTACAGGTAAGATCAGTGGAGGTCCTGGTCTGCTGATCCTACCATGAGTTAAGTGTGGCCAAACACTGCAAGTACCTCAACAGTGTGATGGCCTCATGCAGTTATGCATGTGCCCAACAGCCAAAACGGTGTAATATCAAGGGGCAGCTGAAGGGGGACTAGAGGTGTTTCAGAGGGATATAACTGTAGCATGTAGCTGCCTGCCTTTTGTATATTTACTTTCTCAGTGACTACAGTACCACCCTTTTCTTATTTGCTCCCTTGCATTGGCAATTTCAAAGTAGTGGAAATAAGATTTCTATCCTTTTCTTAATACATAGGTGCACCCCCATATAGTTCTTCTGATTTCTAACATTCCTTTTGCTGGGATGCAGATACAGGCCTCTGGAGCTCTCCTATAGACAGTTCTTCTGTTATGGCTTTACTGGTTGTCTGTGCATTGACCTTGCACGTGTGCTAATGTCCTCTATCCCTCTGTACATTTTGTCCCTTTTCTCATATACATTATTGCCAGTGCATATCTTCTCTTATCCCTTGCTGTTGCAGAAAGATTAGGGCACTTCACTTGCAAGAGAAAAGCAACAATATGCTTTATTGATATCAAATAGTGAGTTAACAAAGTTCAATGGTAAATGTGACAGCGGTTTAACAAGATTCGATGGCAAGGTACACTTGGTTATTTACTGCATAGAGGACAGGGTCAGACAAAACTGTCAGGGAGACCTTCCCACTGAATAACAAGGTTCAGAAATTAAACCCTTGCTTTCTAAACTCCTTCTCAGAGAGGAGTCTAGGTGCAGCTGGTCAGACCAAATCTGACCAGACTTGACTTCAAGTCAGACTGGTCAGACCAGACTTGGTCAATGGTTTATGTCTGAAGGATTATGTATGGGCAATTATTCCTATATATCACTTAGCTAAGATTTCAAAGATTAGCATGCTATTAATCACTTACCAAGAATCTGTTGCAGCAAGAAAACTCTCAACCTTGAGGAATAACATTGAGAGACATTCCTACCAAAGAGGAGATCCTGGCATGCAGCCTGCTGCTGTGCAGGAGAGCTCAAAGGGCCCTTGAGCTGTTCACTATTTATGGAGTAAGATGATTGACTCCTAGTCATATTTGCATACTGACTGCAGATGTTAGTTCCTTCCAAATTTGGCTTGAGTTGGACATTGACCAGCACTGTGGTTAGGTGAGCATGTTATCACAATTAGCCCTTGGCTATTGTGGTGTTATCTGTCTCCCCCAAATCCACTTTGACCAGATGCATCCATCAAGACCACCACTGGTGGTTATCGTTTGAGCAGAGTTACGGGAAAAGGTCATTTTGCGGTGGAGTGTTTGGGAAGGGAGCACACTGTCACACTTACCCAGAACATATCCAGCCACTGCAGGTCCTGTTACCTCAAGCTGGCCACAGCTTCTTCACTTTCTGTATCATTTGCCAGTTACCCCTAATCCCTTCAGTGCTTTCTTTCGCCCTGATATTTCATGGAACAGTTCATACACTGTAAATTGCCTCCTGCCTCCCTTTCCATTAAGTTACCATCTGTTAAGCATCATCCTCAAATGTTATTTGCAGTCCAACAAACTTCCACTAAAAAATATGGGCTATTTCCCTTCATTTTCTTCTTCACTCTAGATTTGGCTCTGTGTAAAGCATGAGTGCAGCTGTTCAGTTCTTGCTTGGATCTGCTACTCAAGGCTGTATCTGTCATCTCTTTTATCTCTCACTCAGTTTCTTGATTTTTCATTCTCGTTTTACTTTCTAGGATGAAAGGATGAGGAGTAAGTGTGCCCACAGTCTCTCTGCAAGGATTTGCATCCCCATCCAGATGCTGCTATTGCCATTGAGTCAGTTATCAGAGCAGGCATCCTTTCAACTTTTGCTACGAACTCACTTGCCCACTCAGATGCTTCCGTGAAATGTGGCAAGCTGCCAGGTGTTTCTGTGATTTAACATTTGCTTCAACAAAACATTTTTTTCTTTTGCCAGTGTGACTTTTAATTTGGTCCTGAACTGTCTCCTGATGCTTTTCATTTTGCCACTTCTAACTGAACGCTACGAAGATCCACATAGCTGTGGCTTCCCTCCTGATGAGGGGGACAGAGGTAGCTGGCTGTCCAACATTGTCCAACACTGTTTCTGCAGCCAGCCAGAAACAGTGGCTGCAGCCAGCAGCCGCTGCTATCCTCCCTGACCATTATTATTCCTCTTAGTATTAAATGGAATATCACTATTTCAATCCTGCAAAATCCTGTTTACAATTCGTAAAACTGTACTTCCAGAATCCATTCAGAAGCTTATTTCTTAGACCAGGCTATTTTCTGTGAGTTATTTGTGTCTCTGCATTGCAGATGGTATGCAATTTGTTCACTGATCTCACTAACAAGAACGGTGTTCTTTCCCTCTTTTAATCTATGTATGGCTTGTTCCTCTTGGCTTTTTATCGGTGGCCTGGACCTCAGAGGTTTCCTCACCTGTCACCTCACCTTCATACTTTTCTGTAATATGTTTTATGCCTGCTCAAACGCCAGACACAATCACCCTTTGGTATGACCGTGTTTTGCTAGCCAACAAGTGGATAGAACTTCCTTCCAGAGGTGATGCTTCAGGCCTACAGCTCTAGTGGAGTTTAAGGGCACTACATCAGGTAGGGTGGGTTTCTCCTTTCTGTGGGCTGAAGGCAGATTTGGGGCCATCTGTGAGAATTTCAGGTTGTCCCTTTTCTTCAGGGAATAGGGCACTGCCACATCTGTCCTTCTAAAATAATTACTGAAAGAAAACTTGTAACTTCTGCAGATTTATTTCCCTTTAGGCCTCCCTCCCCATGTTCTGAGCACAGGGAATGTATTTATTTTACATTCGGAAAAATATGGTATATCAATATGCCCCTGCTCTTGTCTGTTGCTATATTATGATTACGTCAGAAACCCATTTCTTGTCTTCCTGAAGAAAAATATGCTATGAAAAAGGTATAAAACCCCAATGATACAGACGGCAAAGGCTACATGCTAAAAGGAAGAAAAATTTTCACAATTTTGACTTCTTTCTACCTATTTCTGGAGACAAATGTTGTTGACAACATTCTAAACATTTTAGCTGCCCTTAAAACTCTATATTATAAAGTGTGCTATCTTAGAATAATGGCAGTAGAATGAGGAATAAAACAAATCATATGAAAGTGAATAACAGTGGGAAATCTTATTTTGTCTTATTTCAGTGTTTTTGGAACATATCTGACACTCAAATGCAGGAGGTTCAAAAATCTCACAAGATGAGATATGGCATAGCAATGAATTAATACTATTTTATAATGCATTAATAAACAGAATTGGAAGTATGATCTCAGCAGGTGGGATTTCAAGGACAGATCCCAAGCACTGCAAGCTGACATTCTGCATGCCCCCTGCATTTTGCTTGGACAAATAAAAATCTTCACAGATATTCAAACAATAACTTCTCTCCCCATTTAATTAAATTTTCAATGGATTTTATAGAAATGCCCCCCCCTTTCAATATTCTTGATTAGAGAAACAAAGAGGCTCTAATATAGTCTCTAAAGTGACAGTTTCTGTTCTTAGTGAAGTCGGTGGCAGAATTCTAGTGTTTTCAGGACACTTTGAAATGGAGTACGAGCATGGCAGCTTTCTGCAGATCTATTTAAAACCAGCACTTTGATACTGTGAAACTTCTGGTTCTAGGTTACACCGGTTACACCACAGAACCTAGAGCAGAATCAAAACTAGACTTAATTGACTTTCTATTACCCCATTCTGGTACGTTCTGCAGTATCTGGGTTGCCTCAGGCCACAGGGATTTTTTGAACCCACAGTTTAAGGTGGCCAGTAGAATGCTGTATTGGCCAGAGACATTGTGGAAATCTGCTCTCTGGTCCCTACATGTCTGACTGGAGTTAGTCCTTCAACATGCCATGTGTATGCAATGCACAGCCTAGTACCATTTTTTTATGCAACACAAGCAACACAGAAAATTACTGAAATTGAGGTTCTTATGTCTAATAAAGCTGACTAGTGAACACAGGTGTCACTGGGTATTTAAGTCTGCACTCCAAAGAAAAGAAGTCTTTCTGTAACTGCAACAGCACTCTACAAGAAATAAATGTCCAGCTTTCTTTGTGCTTGAAGGAGAAATCTTGTGTATGAAAGCTGGGTATTGACTGGCTTTCAACTTCACTGTTACGTGAATCTCTTCTGGCTTGATTAATTTGTTTTGATTTTCCCAATTACCTTTATATGTATAAAAAAGATGTGTTCTAAGCAAAGTTATTTACCATAGATAAGAAAAAAGTTCTAAGCAACCTGCTTGGACTGCTTTGAGCAGAGGGTTTGGACTGGGGGGACCTCCAGAAGTGCCTTCCAACCTCAACAATTCTGTGTTTCTGTGTTTCAGTTCTCCAGCTAAAAGACATCCAAAGTATTGGGAAAATGTCTTACTGCTAATCAAGATGAATATAATTTTAAAATATTCCATAAATCAACAAAATCAAACAAAAAAATTTTTGCACTATTAAAGCTTTGCATTCTGAATGGATTTCAGCCACTTGGTGTAGTATTACTGTAGTCAGCCTAAATTTCTAAAGAAAAAGTCATTCCAGGGAAGGAAAGAGAAACTTGTTCTTAAAATATGTCCATATAGGGCAATTTCAAAACATGGGGGTTTTTTTCTTTTTTTTTTTTTTTGAGTTGCATAAATAGATTTTACTTACGAAGAACCTATTTTTGTATTGGAAAACACATTTTTAAAGAATCCCCAACAAACAAAGGGCTGTTAATCTTGACTGATTTTAAGCTGTGAGCATGTTCTCCTGAACTGTGAACTTCATGCCACCTTCGGTCTGACCTGAGGCAGGAGAGGACAGGATGCCAGCATGGTTCATATTAAGGTCACTTCATGTTATTTATGATGATGTAAAACTGTCAAATAGAACAAAATAACTGGATTGTTTCTGTAGGGACTACTACCTCTAGAGAAAAGTATGCCCAGGAGATGGGACATCAAGCTTTTTTGCTTCTGTGAGCTGGGGTTCTGGGGTACCATTGGTGACCTCAAAACGAGATCAGTAAATTATAAATCAACTTTACTGTCTGTCTTCATGAAAAATAACAAAGTGAACTGCATGGTTTCAGCTCTTTCCTCATGCCATTTTCAAGAAGCATGTGAGCTAGTGCAGTGTTTCACTAAAGGAAACTTGTTTCCAGTTCGGATAAAGATTTAACAGCACTGTCCATAGTCACATATTCCTTCCTTCATTTCTGGCATCAGTTACTTGCTTAAGACTAAGTAGTGATAGGCAACATATTTCTACTCCAATAGTATCTTGTTAGTACCAACAGTATATTTATCCAGGTTTCCCCAACACCCACTGATACCAAAATTATCAGCTGCAATCTCATAGCCTTCGCTGCACTCTTGGCCCTGTCCCAGCAGTGAGGACTGGAAAGACTGGAGGTGGGCTACATGTCCTTTCCTCTTTTCTGCAGCTAGTGGTACTTCTCCTTGCTCTCCTCTTCGAAGTGCTGAGCAGGGCACAGCTGATCAAAGTGTGGAGGTAAGGAAGGCTCTACACAAGCAAAAGAGAAAATGGTGGGGCATTGCCTGGCCAGGTGCTGTCAGTGCATTGGTGAAGCACTTCACAGCGCAGCCTCCACTGTGGAGCTGAGTAGCATCACCACGGGCAGGTCCAAAGATTATGCTGGTGGGGAGAGACATTAGGCATGGGGGGAAAAAAAAAGGAGCAACGGAGACCTTCATGAGCAGCCTCACAAAATTCCTCTAACCCCATGCAGCTGGGTTGACTCCTCAGCTGATTAGTGGCAAGTGTGCTATTTGCAGTACTGTGAAAGGCTCGGTGGCATCACACATCAGTGACAGGCAGGCTACTCTTGCAAAGAGCCAGAGATGAAAACAGCAGGGCTGTAGTCTGAGTTCACTGAATGGGGTCCAGCCCTTCCCAGCTGAAAGGCAGCAACACTCGAGTTGAAGCACATGAAGCATTACTGTGGACAGTCATTGTTTTGAAGAGTTTATCTATTTTGTTTTATTTAACAAATAAGCGGCTGTTTAGAATCGTCAGAACAAGATACGTGTTTTCGTTCAGCATCTCTCAGCCAGTAGCTCTATAGGTACTTCTTGGAGCAGCCCCACAAGCAGAACAAGCACCTTCTACCTCCTCCCTGACCACGCAAGTAACCAGCTGTTTTCACTGATTAAATCTTGTTTTCTGTTTTCCTCAATGCCTTGAGGGTGTACTACAATTAAAAAGAGTCTCTGCACCCTCATGAACGATAGATCCATGACTGTAGTCTGTCACGCCTGCAGATGAAGATCAAGGCTCACAGGCTACAGCTGTGCATCCTGTCGCAATGCCCTTAACCCAAAGATGTTGCCAGGACCTGGGACTAGGACTGACCGAGACCCATCTCCAAGATGTCTTGCAAGGTTGCTTACAAACTCTGACTTTACAGCAGATGGTGTTACACATTTTTTTAGGAAGTGCAAGGCTCCAGCTACCTTTTTGCATGGCAGGTGGGATAGATGACAATGCAAGAACTTTCTTTTTTCTGGATCATATACCCACATTACTGGGGATGAGTACCTGTTTGCCCAACAATTTATATGCAGGCAATGTGAACGGGCTGTCTATTTTGTCCTCCAAGACATGGTCAAGATATTGTAAAGGCAGGTATTACAATCTTTTACTTCCACAGAAGTTAGGCATAATTAGAAGACCTTCAGGTCAAAAAGGGAGTATTAGGCATGTTAATGTGTTGGGAATATTTCAGCAGAGGAATAAAGTACTGCCTGTTCACTATGTGATGAAAACATGTCTCTGGCATCCTGGGGAACTTCTGAAGATGGTACTTGTCTTCCCTGTCCACGCTGTGGTGTCTGTTTTCTGAGACAAGTCTCCTCTGGGGGTACCTGCTGCTCCTCTCTGTGCCCCATAACACAGACCCATGACAATAGACAGGCTTTGTAATGTACAGCAAAGGAGAGATTCATTTGCTGGTGGCACAGCAGAGGTTCAGACAGGACTATGCATGTGGATTGGGAAGAAAGGTAACAGGCAAGATAAAAGCATAAGGTGCAGTCGAGGCCGCAGTGACAAGCCCTGTGCTGCTGTGCTGCACCCCGTCTTCTGTTTGGTCCTCAGGGGACCCCTTGGCAGCCCAGGATCCCTGCTTCTTCATGGACAAACTCCACACTCCTCTGAAGTCCCATGCAAATGATAACTTAGACCTTAAGCTGATCCTCCTGGTGTTCACATCCCCTGGGCATGACCTGATGCACATTTATAAATCTTTGGAGGTCCAAAGTTTTCCACACATTATCTGCTATGAGAAGTATTTGTCACACCTGTATTTTTACATTCATCACACCTGTATTTTTACCAGGCCTCTGCCACGTTCCTAAATTTTCACACACAGGCACCCCGAAGGCTTTCTGAAAACAGGTATCAGACATGCCCACATCTCTGTGGGCAGGCTGCCTTCCCTTGCCCATCTTTTGTGCCTTCTGAGGGTGTCCAGTCTCAGGCAAGCACTGGGAGTAGCTGGGCTGCACGGAGGGAGCCTAAATTTCACTAGGTTGTGCAGCTGCGAGCGAAAGAAACCCGTTGCCAGCTTACCCGGGCTGTACACTTTCCAGATGGTGCACAATTATTGTTATATCCCATTTCTCTTCCAAGGACAGAAATGCATCAATAAACACGTGTATTAAATAGGATTGTTGAGGGGAAGAAGGCTTGAAAAACATTGTTCATTTACATGAGATGCTGAAAGCGACCCCTGAGAAAACTCTGAGAAAAATATGATTATAGGTTTTACAGCACGTAGTGTGATAAACTTCAGAATCTAAAAAAACCAAAGAACAGCTGTAAAAGGTTGTAAACAACATCGTCCAGAAACCAAAAATTTGGAAAAGGGTTGGTTTTAGACTATCTGGTTTCACAAACAGCACATGACTGAGCTGCTTTGATGTAAATTTTTGTTATCTTTGTCAACACAATATGTTTACAGTCTGAACACATTTACCAAACATTTGATTCAGCTGTGAAAGTGCATTTCTGAAAGCAGAGTCGCAATGCAAGTGGGTGCAACATTGGTGACTTCAAAGGACGTGTGCCTTCCTGTAACAGAGGATTATAGATTGCCCTGGTGGGTCTCATTCTTGTTTGTGAGATCTTATTACCCTGCTCCAGAAATATATAGCGGCTTTAAGTAGAAATGAGATACTTTTGTATCCATTTTGAGGCCCATTCACAATCTTTTGTTGGATAAAACAGAAAAACCCCAGGTATTTTGCATATAAAACTCAGTCCACCTTTCAGTCTCTGTCTCTATCTTTTGTCAAAGCCATTTCTGTGCGTTACCTTTTGATGTTTGAGGGTCTGTACAGTTGGTAAGGGGGCACAGAGGAGATATTTTGAAAGCTCTCCTTGCCACAGCTCTTGAAACTTCAGTGTTAGGGCTCAGTGCTGATTTCTGCAGGTCAGGGCCTCACAGAATTTCATCAGAAATTGCAAACTAAATGCAAAGGAAACACAGCAAATGGATTTTGGTTTGCAGATGAAGGCAGAAATGACAGATAGTTTATTCATTCCGGGGAAACAGATGTAGAATGAGCCATACAAAAGCAGAGCCCCTCACAAAACACCACCAAATTAGACCTTACGTCCAAACACATCCAATTTATTTGCCCAGTAGCAAGAGTGCCTGCTAAAAGCGTAGAGGTTGTAAGGATCTGCTCACACCTACCTCCATAGAGCATTCCCTGCCATGAAAATGACAGTATTGGAAAGATTTCCAGAAACTTGAAACTATTGCAGAGATTACCAGGAACTGAAAACCACAGCAGTGGCCTGGCCAGGCGATGGCCTGGTGTTGTTCTGAGTGCTCCAAGGGAGGATTCATCTCTGTTTGTTGAAGGCACTTGAGCAACTGAAGAATTTGTACCACTCTGAGGATCGCTGTTTTACAGGGAAAATCTAGGTCTCCAGAAGTCTCTGCTGGAAGAAAATAATTTATTTCTCTTTTCAAATGTTCTTAAAATTATGATTTTTTTTTTGGTTTACATCTGAGTCTCTTTCTCTGAAGCATTTGAGATACCATGAGTGAAGGGCACTTTAGAACATGTAAATGAGTGTAATACATTATATTTTATGTCTGGCTTACAGTTCTTTCAATTCAAATGAATAAAAAAAAAAAGTCTCCCTGGCTCACTGTCAACAGCTAGTGTTATATTAGGTGACTTTGTCCTTATACAGGACACTCTGTGGTTTATGTTTTTTGTGGGGTTTTTGGGTGTTGTTGCTGTGTAGAATAGCTCCCAAAAACCTGGCAGCACAGTGTCAAAACCAGGAAGGGAGCAAACAGGGCCTGTACAGGATCCATAGTGATTAGTGGCTTTTCACTGCTCCCAGCTTGGAAATTCCCTTCTGTACTCTGGGCCACCAGTATGTGATATGTCCTAACTTGAAAAACATTTGGAAAAAACCCTCCTCTGCCTTTCCACCTCCCACTTCGGACTTCAGAGAAATGAGAAGGTAACAGCCATGTGGCAGCTTTAGTTGCCTACAGTGAAGGTGAGGGAGAAGTTGGTTTCCCTTATGCTCAAACTCACCATTGCAAAAGATATATAAACTGATTTTGTTCGGGGTCTTTCAGTGGAAAATGGTACCTTATTAGATGTTAACATTTTTCACTATGTTTCCCTTTAGACTAAATGAGTGTCCTCATTGCTAAATGAGCAAGTCCTCTGACTCATTATTTCTCCTTTTGCCTTCTGGCATTTTGAGCCAAATCAGCATCAGTATAATGCAGAGTGTTGCGAGAAGTGAATTCCCTAAATTCTTCCTCCTTTGGCCCAAAGCTGGAAGTCACATTTCATAGGAAAATAGAAAATAATTCGCCTGTTCCCTCTGCAGTGTTAGCTAGTGATTTGCTAATGTGTTCTGGTTCATGGCTCAGGTGCCCCTAGGGACCATGAAGGAGTTACAAGAAATAACCATACAAATGATGTTAAACTGTAGTAACCTCCAGGGAAAAAGAGGAGTAGTTTTCTCCTCTATTTTTGGACTATTTTTAGAAAGTTTCTACATTAACATGAAGACACAGTAGAAATAGCTATGGCCATCTCTTCGGGCATTGTAATTTTGCCTTTCTAAAAATAGCCCAGTGAGTGGTGCATGTTTGCCCTTTACTGCAGTCAACTGAATAATCTTGTCTGCAGAGACTGACAGGTGGAGTGGATAGTTGGGTATCATGACTATTTAGCTCAAACAGTGAAAATATATTAATAATTAGAGTGGTGCGATATTAATGGGTTAAAAGATTCCTATCTATCTCATTAACTCATAGCATATAAAGAGTAATCTTCTCAATAAATAAGTCCCTGAAAAATAAATAAAATAAATCGTTTCACCCATTAAAAGGAGTAACACAATCTCAGCTTACTGATACACTGTAGAAAGAAACATATCACTTATTTTTAAACAAAGTGATATTAATTATGAAAATAATGTGAAAATAATATGAACTAGCCCTTTTGCTGCAGGAAAGCACTGAATACTCTTGCTTCATATTTATTTGAATCAAGCTTCATGTTTGTTTGAATCAAATGCAATTCTGCTGTGAACTAGCAAAGTAATCTGCAAGACAAGTTTTGGGACTAATATTTGAGAGAAGCAGAATTCAGCACTACTGCAGGAAGAATCAAAGATTCACCAACAACTTCAGAAAAAGGTAAGACTGGAATGAAGGGGTTCAAACAGCCACCTCTGAGACAAGGAAGAGCTGATATGTATGCCGCTTTGAAGGCACTTTCCAGATTTAATAATTCTGCTTGACACAAAACGTGAATTGAAACTCTCACCAAGGACTGTACAAGGATGTGACCATATACTGAATGGAAAAAGGGCTCGGGAAACAAGATGAGAAAGGCACACAAAGAAAGAAGGCAATCAGGGGTGAGCTGTGTTGCACGGTGGTGAGAAGTACTTCTCTGTAGCAGGTTTGTTCTGAGGAGTTAAGTTTCTCCTTAGCCCCTCTGTTTACATCCTGTGATGCCAAAATCATTACCATGATCCTATGCAGCGTTTTCTATCATGTTACAGCTGTCTCATCAGTCCACAGCGAAAAATAGAGAGGACTCCAGTGTTACCAGTTCAGGCCCAGCAGTGGAGCTCTTCCGTAGGGTTTAAGTTACCTCAATTTTCTTCTCCATTGCCTCCGACATGGAAGTTGGGTATTTTGGCAAACATATATGCTACTTAAAAGAGCAGAGCAGGCATCCAGTGTAAAAAATGTCAGAAATATCTCTATTTTCCAGAAGCTGAGTGTGGCACTTGGTCTCAGTGTGAGAGTTATTCTTATACCAGGAGAGCACAGCAAGGAAGGGAGATCCTGCAGATGATACAGGGAGAATACTGTCACCTTCAGCAAAAGCAGTCTCTGATTGTTCAGTTGGCTTTATTAAAGTTTTTATTTATGTTATATCTGAGGATGAGGGAACAGGTTCCATTAAAATAGGTAATAACTCAGGGGAAGATGTCTCAGGATCACAGGTAACAGTATATCTCCACTGGATCTAGCAGTCATCCAGGTATTGTGTGAAAGTATCTGGCTTGTCCTGGTTATGCAGGATATAAAATTATATTGGAGAACTGCCTTCATCTAACCATAATTCTCATACAATCTCTCACTGTAGTTTATAAAAATTACATATATAGGCAAACAACTATGCTACAGGCAGGTAACAATTTTAATTAAAAAAAAAAGGAGAGCAATTTTCTAGTAAAGTTCACAATAAATTGGCATTTTACTCTCCGGTGTATTTGATTTTCTTGACAGGAGTATTGAAACTTACACCACAGAGAAGGCATTTGTACTATTGGAACTGTTAAGAAACCATCTCATACATATCCACATTGTCCCCTTACTCTGGAAAAGTAAGATCTCATTGCTTTAGGAGCCAGTATTTCCTCTCACTCCCCTGCTGAAGTAAAAAAAGCAAATTTGAGTACAGTTAGAGTGCTACGGCAGCTATTACAGCTGTTTCCCTCCAGAACAGGACAAAGGGCTGTCAAAGACTCAAAGGCATACAAAACCTTCTCCAGTAGAACAGCTTGCCCATGTACCTTCATACATACCTAAGGTTATTTCCCTCTGTGCAATGAAGAGCAAAGGAATTGAGCAAATGGATACTTCAGAGTTTCTCTGAAATAAATAGATCTTATGGGAAGCAGGTATTTAAATGTTTTGCTCAGTTCAGGTTAGAGCTGACCAATCCTAGAGAAAGCAGAAGACTGGGGGTTTTATTACAATCACTTTAATGTAAGCTAAATCACTTGGGTTTGATGTTTTTAATCAGTGGTTTTACGTGAAATCAATAGAAAAAATAGATTTGTGACCTAAACAAGGAAACACTAACACAACTATCACCTATGACCTCCTTTTTTATTGTCTCAGAAGATGAGAGAGAGTCATACTATATAAAGCTATCTTTCTTTTTTACTACATGCTGTAGTGGCACAGTAACAGAAAGGTTACCAAGAAAGCGGTCCAAGTTTCTTAAGCCAAAAATATAACTGTATTTCAGCCTATCCTATGAACAGTGTTCTTTTAACTAAGGCAGTTTTTGAGGACTGTCAAATATTTGTATATTTAATTTTAAGAGTTTGAACCAATGTGATTTACAATAGTAAATCATGAAAAATATCTTTCAACTACCTGTCCTTTTGCATCATTTGAGATTAAGTTTCCAGCATCTCTGTCACAGTATTTTAATGGTCTGTTAGCACTGACCTTCCATTTCAGAGGCAATGAGAGAAGTAAAAGTTAAGAACTGTAATATAAATAAATGCTAAAATCACATTACCCAAGTCTTAAAAGCTGATGCAGTATGCTAGATTTTAAATGTCTCTCTCAAATCCACAGTGCAATGTAAATCCTACCTGCTTTTTATTGTATTGATTTCTTTGATCCTGAGAAAGTCTGGTTAGTGTTTTATATTCTTCAGTTAAGTGTGATGGCATACAAGGAAGAATGTTTTCTTGAATGACAAAAATTAGAGTGACATAGTATCCAACTTTCTAAAAATATGTGCAGCCATCATACTCCAGTAGTCTTTCTGGTTTTGTCACCTTGTATATACGGCAGATGGTAAGCATGGAGCCAATCACTTGGCTCAGCAATTGAGTCAATTATATAAATTTTGACTTACAAGAGGTAGAATTCTCTTATGGGATTTCAGTCTTAAATGGCATCAGAGCATGGATTTAGGTCTTCACATCATTTACTTTCTACATTGAAAACTGAAAATCTGTTACCGATTCAGGGAAGCGAGATGAAGGAGCGGAGAACTGCATTTCAGGGCAATTTTTCTAAAATTGGTCAAAGACCTGGAAACTTTTGCAGTTCTGCAATCCATCAGAAGACTTGATTTTCAAAACTAGGTATGTCCAGTATGAGCACAACTCATTCTGTCTGTGTGCCAGCAGATTAATTGCTACCAGCATCATTAGGCTTTTAGTTACCCAAACACCAATATGTACATATATATGGAAATTTGGGTTTTAAACCCTCTGCATTCCCTAAAACATTTCCAGCTACCACTAAATATATCTATTTCTGCCCAACAGGAATATCCAGGTAATTTTTTTAATTTTTATCTATATTCTTTCACAAAAGGAATTGTAATCTACTTTTTGAATCAGCTGTATTTTTCAGATAGTCCTATAAAAGGGAAGCACATGATTTTACACTTCAGTAAAATCATGCACCAAAAAATATACATTTTGATTCATAAATTCATAGTGAAATTCACAGCTTTCCACTTATTCTGCAGTAGCCATGTGCTGGCTTACATTTCTTTCCTTTCAACAACTGTAATGCGCTCCACCCACCAACTCTCCTTCTTTGCCCATGTGCACAGGGGAGAAGAAACAGGAGCCCTTTGGATCTGTATAACTGAAGCCAAATAATTCATATTTCCCCATCAACTGGAAATCAAGATGTTTCATCTACAGAGCCATGAGGAGATCATCCAGAGACACCCCTTCACAGAGCTGCCAGCCCCAAGTGCAGTAGGGCCTCTGCTCTGGGGAAGGAAACCATAGAAAGTTCCCCCAGGGCATACCATAGCTTCAGCAAAAATCTGCTCATTACAAGATATTTTCTCTGAATTATTCTCTGCTGAATGAATAAGCTTTCTCGAATGAATCATTTTTATCATAACTTGCACAAGTAAGTGGAGTGCCCAGATCATTGTACTATGAAGAATCACACAATTAAGACCAGAAGGTTGAGGTATTTTAAACTTTTAATCCCAGGCTTTTGAAGCTGCAATTGAATGTATCTCTCTTGTGCTATCCCTACAGGGCAGAAGTTATCTAAAAATGCACTTATACACTTCTAAATGTTTTCATGCTGACAATTTACTCTGACCTGTAGGAAGGTACCATCATTCTTAATACCATTTTAACCTTGAGCTGTCTAGGAATTTCTTTCTGTTTCTATTAAAATTTTGTAACAATAATAAAATGATTAAGAAATCTAAGGACAATGTTGCCACATTATTTTTATTTTATTTTTGAATTGCACAATTCATTATAAATTAGGAATAGTTAAATGCAACCAATGCAGGCTAGCAAGCAATACTAAGGTTCACCAAGCAGCAAGGTCTGCATCACTTTTATGTTTTGCAACAATCATTGCCCTGTATACATTCCCTTTCCTTACCTTCCTGTTGCACACTTACTATTGCCCACAGGTACATTTGTTTAAACACGAATGTAAATTATACCTGCACAACTGGAAAATAAATATCTAAGTGGAATAATCACTTTTGCTGCTGTTTCCAAAGCACTTACCTCACAGCAAAAGCTCACACCTCTTGAGGTGATGACCTGTCTAGTGTGAAGGTGCAGGATGGCAGCAGCAACCATCTTTGACAAAGGAAGCTTCTGGCTTCATTTGCATCAAGTGCAATGGGAGGTAGAAGCTGTTTTTATACAGAGACAGAGTTCTCACAGAATTTTGTTGGACTTTGGCCAGAGATGATGCATGTTCTTCTGAAGAATATTCATTAGTGTCTTTCAGTTCTTTAAAATCCTTTCAAAGCAGCCTGCCCATAATGTAGAATTGTAGAATAATAGAATTATTTTGTTTGGAAAAGACCTTTAAGATCGTCAAATCCAACCATTAACCTTACACTGCCAAGTTACCACTAAACCGTGTCCATAAGCACCACATCTACATGTCTCTCAAATACCTCCAGGGATGACGACTCAACCACTTCCCTGGGAAGCTTGTTCCAATGTTTGATAACCCTCCCAGTGAAAAAAATTTTCCTAATATCCAATCTAAACCTTCCCTGGGACAACTGGAGGACATTTCCTCTTGTCCTATCACCTGTTACTTGGGAGAAGAAACCAAGAGCCACCTTGCTACAACTTCCTCTCACGTAGTTTTAGACAGGTCTTCCCTCAGCCTCTTTTTCTCCAGACTAAACAACCCCAGTTCCTTCAGCCGCTCCTCATAAGTCTTGTTCTCCAGACCCCTCACCAGCTTCATTGCCCTTCTCTGGACCCACTCCAGCACCTCAATGTCTTTCAAGTAGTGAGGGGCCCAGAACTGAACACAGTATTTGAGGTCCAGCCTCACCAGTGCCGAGTACAGA